>VUYV01000135.1:1931703-1943382 GCA_008711295.1 Anarhynchus alexandrinus
TAGAGGTGTTCAAGGCCAGATTGGATGGGGCTTTGAGCAACCTGGCCTAGTGGGAGGTGTCCCTGGCTATGGCAGGGAAGTTGGAACTAGATTATCTTCAAGGTCCTTTCCCATTCTATGATTCTATGGATTCTATGATACATGGCAAGGTTTTGGTAGCAGGGGTCTACTGGGGTGGATTCTGTAAGATGAGAGCAGAAGCTACTCCCATGTCTGACAGAAACAGTTCCAGCCAGCTCCAAGATGGACCCACTGCTGGCCAAAACTAAACCAATCTGTGATGGTTGTAGCACCTCTGTGATAACATATTTAAGAAAAGGTAAAAACTGCTGTGAAACAGTAGCTCGGAGAAAAGATTGAGACAATGTGAAACAACTCTGCAGATACTAAGGTCAGTGAAAAAGGAGGTGGAGGAGGTGCTCCAGGTGCCGAAGCAGAGATTCCCCAGCAGCCCATGCTGAAGACCATGGTGACTCATTTGTTACCCTGCAGCCCACAGAGGTTCACAATAGAGTAGAAAAATCAGAGTGAAGTTGAGCCCGGGAAGAAGGGAAAGGTGGGGCGAAGGTGTTCTTCTCATTATCCTACTTTGATTTGATTGGCAATAAATTAAATTAATTTCCCCAAGTCAAGTTTGGTTTTGCCCATGACAGTAATTGCTGAGTGATCTCCCTGTCCTTATCTCAACCCACGAGCCTTTTGTCATATTTTCTCTCCCCTGTCCATTTGAGGACAGGGAGTGAGAGAGCAGTTTGGTGGGCACCTGGCATCCAGCCAAAATCAGCCCACCATACTAGGTAGCCTATTTAGCTTTCCTGACAGCAGAAAATGAATGTGGAGCCGCATGCTTTCAAGGAAGATTCTGATTAATTTAGCAAAAATCAATACATTAGTGCCATATACAAGCCTTTTGTACTGCTATGTTCTTTAGTCTGGGTTTTAAATGGGAAATAAGTGTAATCAAATTTTGAGGGCATTCTTTTGGCGCTCAGGAAATGTGATATGCTATTGCTGAATCATGGAGATTTTATGGGATTTTACCCAAGAATCATTTTATTTGTTACCACAATAAAAATTTAATACCCCCTCTGGCTATTGAAAGTTTATTTGCATTTGAAAATGAAATCATTCTTCTTCCATCTTTATCAGAGCTCTGGAAAAAACCTCAGCATTCGTTTAAGCACTGCATTTTTGTTTAATATTTATTACTTTACTAAAGGGCATTGATTCTACATATGTTGCAATTATATTGACTTAGTATTCAACATGAAATATGTAGATAATGCCTGTACAACAAAATGGAGACAAGTCCTCCAGAAATATTTTGTTACTTGTCTTCTGTTGATGGTCTTAAGAGATAAATACTAGTATGTTAAGTGTTGCAAATGAGGCTTCAGAATAATAAATGGAAATTCTCTGCTCAGGTGATTTGCATCAAAGAATTCAACCCCACAGCTAGGATGCTAACCTTAAGGGCTCCACACTAACAAACTGAACAAGGGTTCTATTCAGGCACAGGAAGATGCTTTTCCATAGCGTCTGGTTCTTCTGGTTAGCTAGCACTTTTCTAGTCAGGGCTTGAGAACAGTTGAAGAGCTAGCACCAGCACTAACTCTGACAAATAGACAGCATAGATAAGGTCATCCTGTCTTTGAGGGAATAAGTTCAATCACAGAGCTATAAACTGTGGCCTAGTACCTGTCTTTAGGGACAGAGAAAGAGCCTGACTGGGTTTTATTTATAGCACTGTTTTAGTCAAGACGATTCAATTTCCAATATATGCTTTACTACTGACTCGGCGTAATGCTTAGCAATTAACTTGAAACTAGATCCCTAGGAGAACCAGTCAGTCAAAGGAGTCTAGAGACCTGTTCAGCTGACTGGCTGGATTTGTTCAATTTAGGCAACATGAAAAATTCTCTAGACTGCATTGACTATATTGATTATATTTTCTTAGACTGTAATGAATCCTTGTTATATATGTATTTACTTGCTCCTATTCACATGAATTTATGAATCTGAATCAGCAGCTGAATCCCACCCAAAGGTCTGTCTGTAGCTGAAGTGTAAACACAACTTTCAGAACATGTTTCAGTCTGCATTATTGAGATTAGTGTTTAAAATTATTCATCCCAGTACATTTTACCCAAAATAATTTCCACTTCCTGATTTCCAAGTGGTCCTTCCCTTTCAGTCAGAATAGAAGTATCTGCTTACCAGTTACCCTGTTGATTTTACACATGCTTTCCAACAACATATTCTAGTAGCTTGTTGGAGAGACTGGCCCACACAGTTCTTGGAGGAAATTTGGTTATATCACTTGTGTATTTCATAGTAAGGAACAAAGTATATTTTTCTTCTAGTGCTTTAGAAATACTGGTAACGTTAAAATCAGATTTGTACTAAGAAAAAAGGAAAAAAAATAGAAATAAAAGTACTTCTCTTAAAAAAATAGTGCATTCGATGAGGAATACTGACATAATAGGGCATTGTCTGTGTGCATGCTTAAAGTGCTTACTCTTCAGTTCCAGGCCAGGTGAGTCATCAAGCCTAGGAAATCCTGAGTCTCTACCTAGGTAAGACAATGGACTGATCTGCAGCAAAGTAACTGACTTAATCTATAGGTGGGGATTCGAAACCAGGTAATTGGCTGAACTTCTAGTTCACTTCACAGTGAAGCAAATAGCTAAATGATACCAGAGCTCTCTAGGCCAAGAATTTTGAATTCCCTAGAATACCTCCAGGCAGTTCCTGCTCTGCATACGCTAATTAATAGACACCGCTTACATGCTTAAATATGTTGTTTAGCTCCCTCTGAAAAGAAACTGGGCAGTCCAGGGGACTTCCTCAGGGAGTTCCTGATGTAGACAAATGGCATTGACAAAACTGTACAGCGGAAGGACAATCTTGAACTAGTCAAAAAGATATTGCTCCTGCATATTCAGAAATACTTAAGAACAGTCAAAATAAGTTAGGATGTACAGAGTATGTACACAGTTGGTTGTATTGGGTTTGCATGGCAAGGTTTTGGTAGCAGGGGGGCAACA
This sequence comes from Anarhynchus alexandrinus, assembly GCA_008711295.1. Lineage (NCBI taxonomy): Eukaryota > Metazoa > Chordata > Aves > Charadriiformes > Charadriidae > Anarhynchus > Anarhynchus alexandrinus. The sequence goes on from VUYV01000135.1 coordinate 1,934,751, forward strand.
GGGGTGGCTTCTGTTAGAAGACACGAGAAGCTTGCCCTATACCCAATGGAGCCAGTGTCAGCCAGCTCCAAGATGGACCTACCACTGGCCAAGGCCAAGCCAGTCAGGAACAGTAGTAGCACCTCTGGGATAACATAATTAAGAAGGGGAAAAAGGTGCTGTGTGACAGCAATTGCAGCTGAAGAAAGAAGTAAGAATATATGAGAGATACAGCTCTGCAGCCACCAAGGTCAGTGAAGAAGGAGGGTGAGGAGGTGCTGCAGGCATCAGAGCAGAGATTCCCTTGTGGCCTGTGATGAAGACTGTGGTGACCTGCTGTCCCCCTGCAGCCCATGGAGGATCATGTTGGAGCAGATCCACCTGCAGCCCGTGGAGGACCCCAACTGGATCGGGTGGATGCCCAAAGGAGTCTGTGACACAGTGGAGAGCCTGCAATGGAGTAGGCTGTTGTGGTTTAGGCCAAATCAGCTACTGGGGACCTGGGGGACCCCAGATGGGACTGACAGATGCTCCCCTCTACCCCTCTTCAAAGAGAGAGGCAGAGGAGGAAACAGAGACTTATGAGTTTAGAAGGAACTAAACTACTTTAATGAAATATTAATAATAAAATAAAAAGAAATAATGAAATATATATACAAGAACATGTCCAGCTCCCGAGATGACAATCACGACACCAGCTGGCACTGGGCCAGTCCCAGGCTGGACTCAGTGATGGACGGGAACTGGATTCCGGTTCTGCATTCAGGATCGGGATCACAGGCAGACGAACAGAGTCCTCCTCAGACGTCGGCCATTGAAGGAAGAGAGCTGACCCTTTGATCCATCAGCTTTATACTGAGCATGAGGCAGATGGGATGGAATACCCTGTTGGTCAGTTTTGGGTCACCTGTCCTGTCCGCTCCTCCCCACAGGTGGGACCCCACTATGCTTTTCGGCTTCCTACCTTCCAGCAGGGCAAATAACAAAGTTGGTTGGCCATGGGTGATATAGCAATAAGTATAAGCAAGAGCCTCTCTGCATCCCATGCCTGGGCATCAACTATAAACATTGGTCTTATCACTCTGAGAAAGTGAACATTGTCTGCACAATATGCAGTTAATTTCAGTAGTTAGAAGAGGCCCAGCTAAGAAGCAAAGTTACTGAACAAATTTGGTCCTGTTTTACCTCAAACCAGGACATAGGCCTTTGGCAGGACCTGTGACTCCATGAAGAGAGGAGCTGGCAGGACTTGTGACCTTGTAGGGGACCCACACTGCAGCAGTCTATTCCTTAAGGACCACACTTCATGGAAAGAACCCATTCTGGAACAGTTCATGAAGAACTGCAGCCTGTGGGAAGGACTCTTGTTGGAGCTGTTCATGGAGGACTGTCTCCCGTGGGAGGGACCTCATGCTGGAGCAGAGGAAGATTGTGAGGAGTACTCTCTTTGAGGAGGAAGGAGTGGCAGAAACAATGTGTGATGAACAGATCACAAACCCCACTCCCTATGCTCCTGCGCTGCTGGGGGAGCAGGATGGAGAAAATCAGGAGTAAACTTCCTGTGAAGAAGTGAGGGATGGGGAAAGGTGTATTTTAACTGATGCTTAGGTAAGCACCTAAGCAACCAGACCTAGAATCTCTCTTAGCATGCTTTTTCTTTTTCTTTTGTTGTTGCTGTGGTTGGTTTTGTTGTTGGTTTTGTTTACAAGTTGTTGTAACCTAAAATGTTTTTAAACATGCCATAAAAAATATCAAACAATGAAGTATCTTAAATTTTTTCACTGAGCATTCATAGAATCAGAGAATATCTCAACTTAGAAGGATCATAAGGATCATCAAGTTTAACTCCCTGCTCCTTGCAGGACTACCTAAAACTAAACCATATGATGACTAAAAGCGTCACCCAGATGCTACTTGAACTCTGACAGGCTTGGTGCTGTGACCGCTTCCCTGGGGAGCCTGCTCCAGTGACAGACCACCCTCTTAGCGAAGAATGTTTTCCTAATGTCCAATCTGAACTTCCCCTTATGCAGTTTAATTCCATTTCCTCTTGTCCTATCACTGGACACCAGAGAGAGATCAGCAACTTCCCCTCCACTATCCCCCTTGAGGAGGTTGTAGACGGTGATGAAGTCACACCTCAGCCTTCTCTTTTCCAAGCTGAACAAACCAAGTGACCTCAGCTGCTCCTCCTAAGTCTTGCTCTCAAGACCTTTCACTGTCTTGGTCACCCTCCTCTGGACACACTCTAATTGTTTGATCTCCTTCTTATATTGAGACACCCAAAACTCCACAGACTAGTCAAGGTGGGGTCAATTTGAACAAGATAGCAGTACAGCATTGCCTAATAATATGTGAAAATAATTGTAGATGTATGCTTTGGTTACAATATTAAAACAAACAAAGAAACAAAACACAAACAAACAAAACACAATACAAAAATACAATTTAAAAAACGAATGACCATCTACAGCAAACCACCATCCCCTTTGTTCAGGTATGCTCAAAGTTAATTCAGTCCATTTTTTGAAAAAATACATAGTTGATATTTTCATCTCTAGGGTGTAAATTAGTCATAGGAATTGATACACAGAAGACAGCTAGCTTGTCTTTTATGTTGTTTAGAGGGAAAAAATCCACAAGATAAATTCATCCACAATGCAGTCAGCTAGCACTCAAAGTTACATATCTGGAAAAATAAGATTAAGTTTTAAAATAAATTTTGAAAATTTGGCTGCAGGGACCAATCAACTTTGTGTTTTATTTACATTTTATTTACATTTATTAACATTGTGGGGTTCTTCAGGAAGATTCTGGAGTGAAGTACATGGAAAGCTATTTGTGTTCTAAGTTATGTATAAAATGATTCACTTACTAACATATGTGAGTTTATAGAGCATCTTGACCCAGAAAAGCAATTAAGCACATGTGGAAGGATTAAGCATGTAGGTATCCTATTAAATCTAAATGAACAGGGAGCTGACTGACAGAAAGGAATTTTGAACTCTAAAGAAATTTGCAGCTAACGAATGACTCCTTGTAAAATGTTCAGAAATCAGTGGAGCTCTGGAAGAAGTTAAAGAAATCAAAGACTGAAATTGCTGCATTCATGTCAAAACCTCTTACCTATGAGAAAAAAAAAAAGTTTTTTGTGGCCTGTGAGCTATACCTGAAACATACTGTTTGCTGGTGAAACAGAGAACAAGCAGGCAAGTGCCGCATAAAACTGACTGTACACTTAGCAATAATGAATGGGTGGCTCAAAGCATTGTATCAACTTTGTTAATATATGTCTATTATGCACTTAGATTTTTCAGTCACTTGGTTCTGTATGTCTGAATCCTTTTATTGATTCTGAAAAATTCTACATTTCATCTCCCTCTTTTTTTCATGTAGACCAATAATAAAGACCTTGCTTAATGGACTGCATAAATGGACTATATGGGAATTCCAAAAACTGCTAAAAACTGATGTCCCAAATGGCAATGTATTAACAAACAAATGTATGGAAGTCAATGCATTCAAAGGAACTACTTTCACTCTCATAATATACTTCATAGATCTCACAGGGATGTCAGATGTATTTGTGGGTTTGCATTTTGATTTTTTTTTAAACTTTTTTTTTTAATGGAAACTCTAATTTGTGACATGTGAATATGATCTAAACAACAAAATATAGAAAATTTCTGCTGTCATGTATCAACTGGACTTGGCAATAAGATAATGTTTCTTTGAGGTCTGTAATAACTAATATATTTGCTAAGGTAGGAAATAATTGTTATTGCTATAAAGATTAAATGCTTAAGCTGGAAGGAAAAACTACAATAATAATAAAAAATTGCATAAGGAAAATGAGAAAAAAGAGAATAGAAGAACTGCCTGAGAGACTTCTCAATTATTTCCTAATTTCAAGGCATGAAATACGAGGACACTTCCAAAAAAAGCCCAACAACTTTGTGAAAGACATACAGGTAATTCAATTAAAGAAAGTACTAAACTGCTTTTTGGCCACTCTGTCTTCATACTTTAAAGTTATGACAAGTAGTAGCTTTACATTCTATTGCAATGGCTTATTAAAAAGAGTTCTAACTAATAGAGATTTTGCTACCTGAAACAACTTTAAAAGTTGGTTTATCTAAGCCAGAAGGCACAATTATTTTAAAATATTTAAATTTAAATTAAATCGTTTAAGTATAAAAGAAAATGCAACTCCTGTACTTCTGTATATGCTGTCCTGTTTCCTTGTGCAAACTTCTTAACCAACCACTGACTGACTTCTATCTCCTCTCTTCTGCCATGAAACCCTATAATGGTTGTCACGGTTTCAGCTGTGATGTAATTAACTTTCTTGGTAAGATGTGGTGTAGTGTTATTTTTTAATTTGGGATGAGAAGCAGTGATGACAGTGCACTAATGTTTTTGGCTGTTGCTAGGCAGTCAAGGCCTTTTCTGTTTCTCACACCACCCCACCAGTGAGCAGGCTGGGGGCGCACAAGTTGGGAGGAGACACAGCCAGGACAGCTGACCAAAGGGATGTCCCATACCATATGACATCATGCTCAACATATAAAGCTGGGGCAAGAAGAATGAAGAGGGAGATGTTCAGAGTGATAGCGTTTGTCTTCCCAGGTAACTGTTACATGTGATGGAGCCCTGCTTTCCTGGAGATGGCTGAACACCTGCCAGCTGATGGGAATCAGTGAAAGAACAACTTCTTTTGCTTTGCTGTGTGCGTGGCTTTTGCTCTACCTACTAAATTATCTATCTCAACCCACGAGTGTTTTTCTCACTTTTATTCTTCCAGTTCTCTCCCACATATGAACTGGGAGGAGTGAGCGAGTGGCTACATAGCTCTAGCTGCTGGCTGAGGTTAAATCACAAAAATGGTCAAGGAAGAAAGCCATTAGCTGTGTTTTTATTCAAGACATTGTGTTGTCTTTTAAAGATGAGGGATCAAAGAAATTATCTCAGTTTAAAAAGACAAAACAGCAAGACCTAATAGCTATATAAGTGAGCTCATATATTCGGGAAGAACTGCCTCCGATTGTCAAGTGCTAATTCTTTCTATATTAACATTTATCCTCCTACTGATGTTTGTTCTTTCTTTCAATATATTGGTGGTATTATAGGCTGGCTTGTTCTTAGGACACCGCCTGTTTCATATTAATCTTCAGAGCTATTTATATGTAAATAAATGCATAGCTATACCATTTTACTATTTAATTATAAATACCAACAATACTATTTCAGCAAACTGGTTTGCTAGCTCCAAAAAACATATAGCTTTATTACTTGTGAAAGGTAAGGAACTGAAGGCTTTAGATACTGAAGTGAATGACTGCCTTCACTGCGAAAGGTCTAACAAGATTGACGACCGTGGTGTAAAACCTCTGCACTGCACTGCTACCGTGTCACAGCACTGACTCCAAGTAAAATCAGATTATCCATTTTCTATGGGCATTTAGACCTTGGCCTTTCTCTTCTGAGAGCTATCAAAAGTGTTATCTAACATCAGCAGTGGTGGAAACCTTGGTCTACTAGAAACTTGATTGAAATATGCTGCATAAGTTATGTGCTCTATGAGTAAAGTATGATGATGCAGGCTCACTGATTTGAATCAGATCCAAATGAGCTGCATACTGGGAAAGGTTGTTCCAAAAATCTTAGGGGCAGCACTTCCACATTGGTTTTCTTCTCTATTAACTTACAGTCAGTCATAATTCTGCCTGTTACTTCTATGCAGATAAAATGGTAACACAAATAATTGATGTATTAACTATTTACCAATCATTATCTGAAAATTTAAAGTTATTTAACAGTAGTAAAAGTTGTATTCTAACTTATTAGCATGTGGAAAAAGTAAACCTGTATGCATCTCAATAAAGTAAGGCTCTGAGGACTTCAAGAACTGGAAGAGACCTTAACATGGAAGATGACATGTTCAATAATAATTTTTCAGGAATGAATTTGGAGTTTGAAAGTTTGATCTATAGGAATAAGAGGAGAAGGGAGCCAAACACTTTTCTTTAGGGACAGTGGCTGGGAAGCTAATCCCTATAATATCTATAATTAAAGGAACTATAAATGAACAGCTAGAAAAATTCTGAAATATTTCCATGTCCTTTAAAATATCTTGCGCTCACCTGTAAACTAAAGTGAAAGGAATAAATCAGAGCTGTAGCCCTGAGTTAGAAAACCCTTTAAAAGATTTAGATGTTTGAAGTAATGCTCAACTATCAAATTACAGCAAAACACAGTAGATCTTACAGGTAAAAATAATAAATGTTGACATTACCACTAAAAGTGGCTTAAATTATTGTGCTTAACTGTTCCCAGTGTTCTCAGTTACAGCTGTAACATCATTTAAGTAGGTATCATGTGTCAGTGGAGAAACAGCAGATTAAACCTGCCTTGTCTGACTCAAAAGTCAAGTAAGGTTACTTTACGCAATGCCAATGAAGGTTCAAGTTCATCTACCATTGCACTGAAACACATTATCAGTGCTTATACAATGAGTTACAGCTGACATGCAGCTTCTTTTTATACAGTCTTTTATATGTTTGCTACCATCTCTCTGTCACAGCAAGCAGATCCTTACACATTAAATATTGCTGTATGTTTTGTATATTAACAATCATCTCATGAACAATTTCTAAACTGATAATCAAATCTGTACAGGGATATCTTACCTTTATTAGATTTTCTCATCATCTTCTACAATGTGTGGTACTTCAGTGAGATATTTAATTCAGAAATAACATGTTCTAGCATCAATTACTAAATCAAAGTAAATAAAATAATTCTGGACAGGTTTTTATATTGTTTGATGTCAAGATTTTAATAGGCATTCCTAAGTGTGAGTTAGGAAAAAAAACCCCACACACCCACAAAAACTACAAGAAACACAACTCTTAGTCACCTTGGTAATTTTGATCAACTAAACTAATCTTCTTACTAAAATTGTTATCTCCGTTTGCTTGATTCAATGCTTGTTTTAGACGAAGTTCCTGGTGTTTCCAATGGTGCAACGTTAGAGTCTTTCTTGAGACAACATCTATTTAAAATGTCACTAAATAAAGGAAATTATTCGAGAAACCTGGAATTCTCATACAAGTGATCATTGAGAGGATCATATAATTATGCCAAAATAATGACTGGAAGGTGAAACCATACTAGTATATCAGCTTAAAATATATCAGAGTAAAAAAGAGTGTTCCCCCAACATTAATAAAATGATGAAACAGTAATAAAAGTGGACATTGTTAAGGGAAGCTGACTCCTATGAATTTAAAGGCTCAAGAGTTTTGTTCTCCTCCAATTACTTGCTGCTGTTCCTGTTTGCAGGTCCCCCCAGTAGCAAGGTAAAGCACATATGTCAAAGATCTAGCGACACACACTCACAATACACACACAGCACTTACATAGAATATGTGTGAGCAATACCTACAGTCCCATCCCATTAATTCCCTCCAGCTGATCAAGATGGAAACTCATGAGTGGACATACACATGTCCTCCTTTGATTTGCAGTCACTCCCATATTTGTGGATCCTTAGACACCTACAGTTTGTCAAATGAATATCTTTCTAGACCCCATTGACTGTGTTCACTTGGGATAACCCCACGTGCCTAAAGAGAGGCATGTAGTATTCCTTCAAGAAATCTCTAGGGCATCCCACCTAGCTTCTAAGTATTGAGACACACACGTAAGGATCTCTGATATGTCCTAAAGCATGTTGAATAGCCCTGTACAGAAAGCTTGGATATCTTTTGCCAGTTCAGCAACCACTGGATGTCTAACTATGGCAACTTCATTGACTCTCTCAGGGACTAAATTAAGCAGCCTTAATCACGTACCGTAATGTGGCTTTATTGCTCATAATTTTTTAAGAATTAAACAGGATAATTTAGAGTTTCATTTCTGTTGCCCAAACCACTGACACGGCAGAAACCATTTCTATGACAGGGGGTGAATTCTTAAAACAAAGGCTGGGGGAAGGAAGCCCAGAAACAACTAAATTTTGTAAAAGCAATGCAATATAAAAGAGAAACAAGTAATAAAAAAGATGAATTAGAAACTAACTGTCTTGATATAAACAATATAAAACTGACATATATTTGCCAAATGTCTGTTAACTGAATATGTATAAACCCAATTTTTGAGCGAGAAATGCAGAAATCTGGTATTAGAGAAGAATATTTTTATTTAAAAGGATTAAAGTATCTGCTTATGTACAAAGAATATAGATAGTGATGAAACAGTAAAAAGTGTATTCTCATGTTCAACGTTAAGCAAAATAATTTTGCTTGTCTAGAATTTCTTTAACATAAATTGAACTTTCTGTAAGCTCCAGTGACAAATTTGAAATGGAAGATCAGATACTGCATTGTTTTAACTGGCAATGGTTTCTGATAGTCTTCCTAGATACTATTTGCTACTGCATCTGAGGTCAGCACTTCATAGAATCATAGAATCATAGAATGGTTTAGGTTGGAAAGGACCTTGAAGATCATCGAGTTCCAACCCCACTGCCATAGGCAGGGACACCTCCCACTAGACCAGGTTGCCCAAGGCCACGTCCAGCCTGGCCTTGAACACCTCCAGGGATGGGGCCTCAACAACCTCTCTGGGCAACCTGTTCCAGTGCCTCACC
>VUYV01000135.1:1943863-1988156 GCA_008711295.1 Anarhynchus alexandrinus
CCTTCCAGCGTGTCTACCTCGCCAAACAGCTTGGTATCATCGGCAAACTTGCTGAGGGTGCTCTCGACCCCACTGTCCATATCTCCTACAAAGATGTTGAACAGTACAGGTCCCAGCACCGACCCCTGAGGAACGCCACTTGTCACTGGTCTCCACTTGGACATCGAGCCATTGACCGCAACTCTTTGAGTGCGACCGTCCAGCCAGTTCTTTATCCATCGAATGGTCCATTTGTCAAATCCATGTCTCTCCAATTTAGAGACCAGGATATCGTGTGGGACAGTGTCAAAGCATGGTCTGCTTCTGAGTCAGTATTCTAAGAACCAAAAAGTCATCTGAAGAGAAAGACATATCATCCATGAGCAAAAACTAAAAAGAAATATTAGGGTAAAAATACACATCTTGTACTGAAGTTTGAAAGTGTATTCAACAACTTCTTATTTCTGTGACTTTCCTCTTTGTTGCTGTTCTACACATCATTTGCATCATGGTCATAATGACTGCTTTTAACTTCATCTGTCTTTCACAGTCTGCAGTGTAGCTATCTATATCCAGGCTTGTCATTTAGATGGCACTTAAACTCAATGGCAAAAAAATGATACTTGACAGGAATGATTCACCAGACCTATTTTGGTTGTTTATGTAAATATGAAATCAAAGTCATTCTAGAAGTTCCTATTTCTGCCCTTTAACCATAAAGGGAGTTCAGACAGGGACTTGAAATGGCAAAGTCTACTTTCTAGACTTCTGAAGTCAGAGGGAATGAACTCTTTTATGAGGAAGAACTGAGCTTAGTACCAAGGTGGGAATACACTTCTGTTCTATGCTGGGGAAAAGACTCCTCTGGTTTGTACAGGGGAATAGCCATGAACAGACATGTTGCACTCCATTCCACTGGAGAGGTCTGTGACTGAATCTGTGACAGAGGGAAGAAAAGAGAAAAGAGCCTGTCTTGAAAAAAGGAATGAGAATAAAAAAAAAAAAGTTGAGTTGTAGACTAAGGGAACAGACTCAGCACCAAGCAGAGAAGATGAAAAAGATCTGTTCTTCTGCTTCTAAAATTATTTGCATATAAGTATAGTCTTGTTGAGGAAATAATTATTTATACTATTTATACTATTTCTATTATTTCTATTATTTCTATTATTTATATTATTCGGAGTTGATCAATGCCTGTAAGTGAAGATGTGGTGATACCATTTTTTCAGACTATTAAGAACATTATTATTATTATTGCATAAATTGGATATAAATCAAACCTTGATTTATGCATTTTTTATTTTTATTTTGCTCTTCTATAACAGCATTTTATCTTCTTCCTCTCATTTAGTGGAAATGTTAGCACTTCTATATCTACATAAAGGTTTTCTCCATGTATTTTTTCTTCAGTCCAGTGCTTTGAGTTGCCTCCTACCTTTCCATAAACATATGTGCACACACACATGCACAAAGGTGCACATGCGCACAAAAACCCATGTGTTTTCTGCTGATTATATAGTTGCACCCATATAATTCTGACTGCATACATTTACATTTATTTGGTTATTTTATTGACCACATATATGTAAAGAATAATAATTTTCTGATTTTTTTCCTGCTAGATTTACAGTAATGTCATGGTTTGGGCCAGATTGGCCTCACGGGTGGAACAACAGATGCTCTCCCCTACCTCTTCAAAGAGAGGCAAGAGAAAGAGAGAGAGAGATTTATAAGTTTAGAAGGAACTAAACTACTTTGATGAAATATTAATAATAAAATAAAAAGGAAGTAATGAAATATATACAAAACCATATCAAGTTCCCAGGATGACAATCACATCACCGGCTGGCACTGGGAAAGTCCCAGACTGGACTCAGTGACGGACAGAAACTGGATTCCAGATCTGGATCCAGGATCAGGATCAAGGCAGACAAGCAGACAGAGTCCTCCTCAGACATCAGCCATTGAAGGAAGAGTGAAGACCCTTTGATCCCTCAGCTTTTATACTGAGCATGAGGCAGATGGGATGAAATACCCTGTTGGTCAGTTTTGGGTCACCTGTCTGGTCCGCTCCTCCCCGCAGTTGGAGCCCTGTCGTGGTTTAGGCCAAATTGGCTACTGGGGACCTAGGGGACCCCAGATGGGACCGACAGATGCTCCCCTCTACCCCTCTTCAGAGAGAGAGGCAGAGGAGGAAAAAGAGACTTATGAGTTTAGAAGGAACTAAACTACTTTAATGAAATATTAATAATAAAATAAAAAAATAATGAAAAATATATACAAAACCGTATCAAGCTCCCGAGATGACAATCACGACACCGGCTGGCACTGGGCCAGTCCCAGGCTGGACTCGGTGACGGAGGGGAACTGGATTCCGGATCTGGATTCAGGATCGGGATCACAGGCAGACGAACAGAGTCCTCCTCAGACGTCGGCCATTGAAGGAAGAGCCAAAAAGAGAGGCTGACCCTTTGATCCATCAGCTTTTATACTGAGCATGATGCAGATGGGATGGAATACCCTGTTGGTCAGTTTTGGGTCACCTGTCCTGTCCGCTCCTCCCTGCAGGTGGGACCCTACTATGTTTTTCGCTTCCGCCCTTCCAACGGGGCAAACAACAAAGTTGGTTGGCCTTGGGTGTTATAGCAACAAGTATAAGCAGGAGCCTCTCTGCATACCATGCCTGGGCATCAACTATAAACATAGGTCTTATCACTGAGAAAGTGTACATTGTCTGCACAATATGCAGTTAATTTCAGTAGTTAGAAGAGGCCTAGCTAAGAAGCAAAGTTACTGAATAAAATTGGTCCTGTTTTACCTCAGACCAAGTCAAGTAATTACGCTGATATAGACAATCTAAAATTGTTTTTACCCTTGGCTCTCAAATTCATAACAACAAGCAAATTTCACTGAAACACATCACCCAAAAGGACAACATATTTTATTTTCAAGTTTTGTATTTTCTAGAAGTTTTCTTCTCTACTTTTTGAAATTATTTAATTTTCACCCATACTATATGAAACTACTTCTGGAAAATGATAATTCAATGTCAGCATGCATGCTCAATTCACTCCAGTGTTCACATTCACCTAGTTACTTGAATACATATTATATAAGTTTTACATAAAATGGAAGTTAATGAGATTCCATTAAGTTTTCAGACTGCCAAATAATAATAAAATCATATCATTCAATAATCAGAGTTTTAAAAATGCAACAATATTGGCAGAAACCAAAACCAATATAACAAAAATTATGATTTAACATTAAAAAAACAACCTAAAATTGTTCAGAGGAAGAAATTACTCTCAAGTTGTTTCCTGGTCTCAGGGTTATCCATTACAGTATACTGAGGGTGTAAAAATATACTCTGGCTTCTTTGTACTGTTCTGGTAAATATAAAGGTAATTTGGCTAAAGAGTTAAACAAAACATATATTTTCTGTTGCATTAATCAGAATATTTTTGAAATGTGATCATTATTGATACCATCAATGTTCTCTACATTCTTTATTTAGAAAAAGATTTGCTTGTCCTGCAAGAACAATACAAAATAACCAAAAAAGCAAATTGAACAGTCTTACAGACTGTTTCTAATGAAGAACACAAAACAAAACTGAGATCCAGATAGATTCAAATTTTCAAACCAGCCTTGCTTTATTGTTGACCAGACATCTCACTAACTTTGACTTTGTAATACACTGCTACATACTGAAAAACATGTTATATTTGACTACTGCTTTGTAGGTGTATGTGAAGACCAGTCACTATATTGGAATACTGAACAACATTTAAGTGAACCAACTAGCACTTTTTGATTTTTTTAAATTTTTTTTTATTAATTTCAACATTGGATGTCTATAAACTGTTAAATTATTTTAAGATTCAGAATCATTCCTCACAGCACCTGCCTGATGACATGAGTATCTTCAACTATTTTTCTTCTGATGGGTATATCTGGGCTGTAAAATCACCTTGAGAAGGGCCCTCAACTCATCTTAACTCACCTCTGAATACTTATATTCAGCGGGACTGCTAGCTGTAACACCTTCTCCTGCAGCAATTGAAGGAACAGCAGTTGTCTCAGGTGACCAGAACTCACATCACTCAAAATCTTAAAGCTCAAGGCTAGTACTTTGAGCGTGCCAAATATTGAATAGCATTTATTAACAAAACAGAATGGGGATGTTTCTCCCAGTAACCAGTGAAATATATATACATATTCAAATTATACCAGGACTGAAGAAAATCACCACCTCCTAGTCATTCAGCAGTGTTTACAATATAGAACAACTTTCTACAACTTTTTTTTTTTTTCCTTTTTTTATTTCCTGCCAGGATCCTGCTCCAGCACGGGCTTTCCATGGGTTGCAGCTTCCTTCAGGGCACATCCACCTGCTCTGGTGTGGGGTCCTCCATGGGCTGCAGGTGGATGTCTGCTCCACTATGGTCCTCCAAAGGCTGCAGGGAGGCAACCTGCTTCACCATGGTCTTCATGGTGGCCTGAGGAGGAATCTCTGCTTAAGTGCCTGGAGCACCTCCTCCCTCTCCTTCTCTCACCTTGGTATCTGCAGAGCTAACTCTTTCACATCTTTTTCAGTTCCCTCTCCCTCTCAGCTACTGTACAGCTTTTTTTTTACCCTTTCTTAAATATGTTATCACAGAGGTGCCACCAGCATGATGAGCCTAGCTTTAGCCAGTGGTGGATCTATTTTGGAGCTGGCTGAAGTTGGTTTTGTTGGACGTGGGAGCAGCTTCTAGTGTATTCTCACAGCAGCCATTCCTGGAGCCTCTGCCCCCTACCAAAATCTTGCTACATAAGCCGAATAAAATGTTATTCAGTGTTTAATCTATATTCAACATTTTATGGTCTAGAAACAAAATATACCTGCATTTTTCAGTGTTCTACTACACAGTTCCAAACAATTTCTATATAAAATTTTAATTTCTTATTATGTGTGTGTGTTGTAGATTATCATGATAATATTTCAAACCTAATCTTCTCACAGTCTTTCCCGGAGGCCTTATGTAATTGGTCTACTGAAAGTTTGACAGATTGGATTCCTGCAAAAGCAGATAAAATGGTTTCCTGGACATATGAGCTATTGTCTAATATTGTCTAATCTCCATCAGGAATTGGAACTATTTTAAAATGTTTTTGCTTGCTTCAGGTTAGATTGACATCAAATGCATGTGGTCTGTGTAAACCAAATACTTTTGTAAACTAACGAAAAAAGAGAAAAAAAAAAAAAAGAAAATCAGTTTCCATTATTCAGCTCAATGTCAACAACAGAGGGAAATGATCCAGATTGTGCTACCGATGTAGAATGTCATATGCTAGAGATAAAAATTAGGAAGTTAGGTATACAATAAGTTCTCATATGCATAAAGCTGAGAAAAGTGACTAAATCAGAAATTATCTAATTACACATTGAATTTCGTTTCTGCAAGTACTAAGACTAAATCGTCTGAATGGCTAAACCATCTATAATCTGATCATTTCGTGGATTCCTTGGTAGCAAGATTGAGTTCTTGCTTGGTTCAGGTGGTTTGGGTACATTCTGTGCTATAAAATCTTGGATTACTTTCATTCTGGCTGTTAAACTGTTGAAAATCTACTTGAATTCTGAAGTCATCTTGGCAGTTTCAGTGTAAGAGCTAAGAATATCGGTTTCGGTTTAAAAAAGACTCATATTTAAGGCAATGCATTGGTGCTAGAACATTTAAAATACATTTTTCTCCATATTTAGAATGGAAAAGAAAAATAAATGCTCTAAACCTTTAATTTCCATTACATCGTGGCCAGACAGAGAAGCAAAAAGAAATTAAGCTGCTTGACCAATTTCAGTGGATGCCTCACAGGGCGTTTGGTTGGAAGAGAGCTACTTTTAGAATGAAAATAGTGATGTAAGGGTCAAATACTAAAACTGTCTTTCAGGATCAGCATATTAATTTTACAAAGGCGTTGCAGTCCTGAGACAAAAGTATAAACTCATTCAGGCAACAGAGTTTTAAACACCTGTCTTTGTGATATTTCCTTTTCTATGTTTTAGTCTCAGAACTTTAATTAAGTTAGCATTTAGTGTGTTGGTTCTTATAAATCACAATTTAACACACATAACTCTTCTGTTGTATCTACATACTGCTATTGTGAATTCCTCTCCCAGAGCTGAGTATCTTTCTTCAAAACTGCACAAGCCATGACTTTATAGAAGTTTATTAAGTATATGCAAAGTTTTCCAAATATTGTTTTTACAAATTTTTGCATAGTAAGCTAAATTCACTGCTTTGTTACCACAGTTGTACAATTTACTCTGATTTTAAGCTAAAGTATTCTCTATTATTTACAGTTTTGCTACACATATATCTAAATATCACATGAGATGTCTTATCAGATCTTCTGTTGATTCTTTAGTATAAGTCTTTGAGAAAATAAAATGAGAGAAAAAGGGGAAAAATAATTTATCAGAATTTAAATGAGATTATTATACAGTGCCAAATAAGTGATGTTCATTTAAACTAGAGAAGCCTCTGGTAGTACATAAACTGTAAAGTACAGACAACATTAGCTAAGGAGAAAATAAATCCTTGTTTAGAGGGGAGGCAGTTTTCAGGGTGTTATGTTGAGACTGACTTGATGCATATTCTACTTAGTTAACCTAGTACAAGAAGTGGGAATACATGAAGGCAATTTTCTAAGCTACAGAGTTAAGACACGATCTTGAAACAAAGGAATAATCAAAACCACAAAGTACCGGATAACCTGAAGCAACAAGAAACTGTTGGAATCTTAAGGGATCTAAGAAAAGGTTGTACTTTTATAGTTGAGAGTAAAGAATTGAGGGCTCCAAACAAAGGACTCTTGAACTAGGAATTATTCTAAAGAACAACATAATGTTAAATGATTACTATATGAACATAAACCATCAAAATGCAAAGCTGAAAATAATAAATGACATTTAAAAAAATATTATCTATTTCCAGTTCAATTAGAGACATACCCATTTTACTCTATTAAATACTGCAGAAGCCTCATCTGGAATATTTTATCCTAGTGTTAAAAGATGTTAAGATAAAACTGAAGAAAGAAGAAAAGACTCCTTTGGCCAATCAAGGAAATACAAAACCTGTCACATAATAAATTAAACACAAACTTTTAAAACCAGCATAATAAATATCAAGAGTAAACTGGTTTTTGGTTGTTTTTCTTTTTTTTTTCTATAGTAAGCTGAAAAGAAATATTAAGAGAAATTCCATAAGACTTTTTCATAAAGAACTCTGACTGACCTTAAGACAGACTTTGATTTGATTATGAAAGGCTGGCGCAGATATGACATACTTTCTTGTGAATAACACTTATGGATTTAACAGGTTAGATGGCTCTTTCCATATGTCTTTTCCTCATTAGCACAACAGACCTCTACATAACCCATTTTTCCCCCTTCTCCTTACCTGCAGTTTATATGCAAGCATCTCATTAACGCTGCTCTAAACTGCCCTATTTTCGTCTTAGTGTTTATACTCTGCTAATAGTCAAGGTTGTTCTCAAATATGTCATTCTGCCTACTTAATTGTTTAAGACAGTCACTCCTCATTATCTTCTCAGCCTTATAATCCAAGAGCAGTGACTGGAAAGTGTTCAAAAAACTGTTCTTCCCATTTATCCTGCAAAGATTGTGCAACCATAAGTTATAGCTGAAAGGCAAACTCTTGTTCAGGGAAAAGACAAATTAGGGTAAAACCAAGTAGCAGCAGTGAAGTAAATGCCAGTTAAACTTATAAAAGTTTATATAAATCCCTGAGGGTGTTTTAGTTCCCAATGAAACGTAGGAATCTTGTGTTCACTTGTTTGCTCTTTGTTATTTTTTTTATCTCTCCATATCACTAGTTATTTTGCTCCTGAAAGCAGTTACAATGCTTTTGCTTTTTTAATTACAGCTCATGTTGTTTGACAAGTTTACATGTCTCACATTTTTTCATTTACAGAAAAAAATCACTTTCTGTTTGGACTCAGGCCTCAATTAGATGAAGATGATAGCCACTTAAAGAATAAAAGTTGAGGGTTTTATTTTCTGAGTTGTTTGGATATTTTTTTTTAATCTTCTTTATTGTTAGTTGCAGGTTACATAAAATACCCAGGAGTTAGAAATAAACATTTTTTTTCATCATATTTTTAACATTCTAAATTATGCTGCTTAATATCAATCTATTCACTATTTCATTTCAACAGGTCACTTGTGAACACCTGAGAAGTTACAATGACTCTTTCCTAAAATTTGTTGGGACCCCTAAGCAAAAAGTTTTCCATCTAACGTACCGTATAAGCTAATCAAAAAAAGGTTAGAAGCTGCACTTTTTTATAGAGGAAGAATCTCTCACAACCTTCTCAAAGCATTCACTATTGCTGTCTACATGGTGTCCCAGCTTCAGGAGAATAGATGGGCACTGTGTATGCATTCAAGTGCTCCCTTAAGCGGTGCACTTTGTTCTTCAGGCCATCTGTCCCCCACTTCCTCCTGCCCCTTTCTCCTCTGTGGGTGCTCTAGAGTACTATGAGAAATTAGGTTACCTTTAGGTTTTTGAATGAAACTGTCTATTGTATCTACACTGAATTGAACTCAGTTCCACTTGACTATCATATCTGCCTTATATCCATTAGACTGTATCCCTTAGAGGAATTAAGCCAAGAGGTGCCAAGTTGATGACTGAAAAATCCTACAACTTTAAATCACTCCCAACATATTCAACTCAAAAAGCCAATGAATAACTAGCTCTTTCCAAAACAAAACCTAGGCCACTAGCAGTAGCATTTATTTGTATTAAGACAGTGTAGCTAAATCCACACTTGATTGGGCTTCTTCGGAATCATCTCAGGACATTTTATGCTTCTGAACAACCTTAGATACCCTCATGTCATACCTATGTCATGCAACACATATTCTTGGCTTCATCATATGAAATATCATGCTGGTGTACTGCAAAATACCTGCAGCTGCATTTCAGAGAGGCAGCCAACAGTTTTTGAATAGTTTTGCCCTGAGCAATGGGGACATGAAGCATACATCTATGTCTGTGAACCAGCAAGTAACACTGGAGATTCAGCCTAGATGACTAAGTGCTAGCTGGTTTGAACTTCCTTTTATTGTATATAGTTCCAGTTCTATGTCAAACAACCTCACAGAGCAATTCACATAATCTCCAAGTCTTTGCAAAGACCATGTATCTTCTAAGTGTCTAAGTATCTAAGTGCCATGTATCATTCTAAATGTCTCCTAAGGTTTATGGACCAAGATCTCTTACTCATGTGCGTGCAAAACTCTCCAGGGGAGATACTGATATAGTAGCTTCAATACCACAAAACAGGGTACACCCATATCTCATGAAAAAGGAAGAGGTAGATGGGAATGAAAGAAAATACTGCATTACAGAATAAATCTTATGGATGGCTCTTTTCTTCTGCATAGCTCCAAAGAAATGTCTAGGGTTTTATTGATACTTCAGATTTGTGGTAGAGCTTTGCAACTTTTCTGTGGATGACGGAGGAAAATGGAAATTTCCAGAAAAACAAATGACTGAGGGAAGAAATAATCTCACCTAATTCTGTCTTTTGTCCGTTCTAAATATTCTGCATTCCTTCTATAATCAAAAGAAAGAAATATGTATTTGTAGAGAAATACTCAGTTCAATCTGAAAAAAAAAGTTTAAGAAAGGATGAATTAACTGTAAGATGCAATAAATTTTCATTAATTATAGTGAGAGTTTTGATTACTATCTTATCCTACATGACTGATTTCTGAAAGAAAATGTCTGAAATGATGTAAAATGAATCCCATCAGAGGTTAGTTCTCATCTAGATCCCTCAGTAATTAAGGGAGAGAGATTTTCCTTCAAATGTTGATTGATTCTATCCAAAATAGCCATCTAAGACAAGGAGAATCAATTGCTTCCTGGAGATTTATGTCTTTTGAGTATATATGTACTTACACAACTTGTTTACATTAGGAACATAATTTGTTTGCATGCTTAAGGACAGGAGGATCACTTCTACCTAATCTGCCTTGCTTTTGACAGCTAAACATAGGTGAGCAGAATCACCCTACAGGCTTCAACAAAAGAAAAAAAAAACAACCAAAACTGTTTGCAGCACAAACTATACACAGACTGAGAAAGTGACTTTCCATATTATCATTGCAACTGTTTTCAGATTTTATTGTTCAGGTATTTTTCTCTTACACGCAAATTATTTATTTGATTATTGCCCATAATTCAGGTATTTTGTTTCTGGTTACATGAACAAAAATGTGTAGATAAGGATTCCAAGGAAATATTGCTTAAGTAAACACAATAGTATTTATGTATATTCTTAGAAATATGTAGCAACCATATTCCTTTTAAACAGGAAAAATGGACTGTTACGAAAGACTTTGAAATTACTAACAGTGAAATTCATACATACATTTAGTATTCCACTCAATGTTATAAATTTTTTCCAAATAGTCAAAAGGAAACACAGCTATCTTTAAAACTTCCTGCAAAGACGGCTACTGCAACATATTAAAAAGTTCTTTATATCCTAGCAATAGTTATAATTCACAGTTTAAATTGAGCTTAGAAATGTAGTATATTCATTAAATATTCATTGATTATGTATTAAGGCAAATATAGACTCTCATTATATTTGTAATGGGTTGTATTTTCACACAGAAATGAATTCTCCACTGGTCTATTTTGTGTAGTAATTTACTGCTATGCAGTTAAAACAAAAAATGTTTCCAGAAGAACATTCCAGTTTCTCCAACATCTATGGCAGTATATTACACTTATGTTTCATGAATTAACCTATATTTTCTTTTACTATAATTTGATACGTATCTATTGACCTCAGTAGAATAGAAGACAACTACACACTAGCATTTCAAACAAATTTGATCTGTGTTGCAACATGAAAATATGTGTATTACGTGCAAGGTGGGATAGAAAGAGGTCTTATGCTTCAGACGTTTCATAGCTGGTGCTGACATTTTGTACAGGCATCATTTGGATCTGGTTCTGTAATTCTTCTGTTATAAGAAATGTATGGTCATTCCAACAACTTCATGTGTATTTCTACGTAAGAAGTATTAAAAAAAATAATCTATCATCTTCCTTTTTATAACAAAATGTGGGAAAAATCATTGAGGTTAAACTTGAGAATTTTTTTATTTACCTTTTAACAAACAGTATCTAAGACTGAAGTGTGTGTGTGATTAATCTTGCAAAAACCTTAATTTCTCCAACTAGAATTTACAAAAACAATGTTTATACATTCATGAATAACTGAAACAGTCTATCTTGTCAGAGCTGCTATCAGGCACAGGCTTAAAATTCAAAATAATTTATCCATTGTGAATGCCTGTAAAACATTATCAGCTCATCATATGAAGGCATTTTTTTTTTCTGAGGGATAAGCATAGTCATTGAAACAATGCCTTTATGATTCATTTATATTGAAATATGCCCGTTTCTTATCTCAATGGGTTATGATAAGTAGAGGACGTTTTTTCTACATCTGTTCCCATGAATCTTCTCATGTTTCTTGTAGTTACCATTAGACATTTCAAAAGATGATTATAATTTTTTGTCTGCTAAGAAATGGTTTTGTAAAAAATACCTGTAATAGCACACTCAGATTACAGTGACTGTTCTTGGAGAAGCCTATTTCTGTTATGTCTAAATTATAACTAGATCTACCTATTGTCACAAAATTTGCAGTCTTTAC
The DNA here is from genome assembly GCA_008711295.1 of Anarhynchus alexandrinus. Classification (NCBI taxonomy): domain Eukaryota; kingdom Metazoa; phylum Chordata; class Aves; order Charadriiformes; family Charadriidae; genus Anarhynchus; species Anarhynchus alexandrinus. The sequence goes on from VUYV01000135.1 coordinate 1,955,600, forward strand.
CTTGATAATTTTTATATAGTATTAACATTGGTGTTGATACTTTATACACGTTTCAGAGTTAAACACTATGTTTTGAAGCAAACTTCCTTCTCCAGGCTAGTATTTACTGGTTCATTATCCTTGATGATCTCAATTACAGCAATAGCACAAAGGAAGGATGATAGAAAGAGAGATATGGAAGCTAAAACCTAAATCATAGAGGCTTTTCTATAAATCAATATCCATTTATGCTCCATATGACAAGTGAATAATGGTATAGCTTATTCAGTGCAAAGGAAATGTACTTAAAGTATCTTTTTAATAAGCAGACAGCAATTTTTTTTTCATTAACATTATCTTCCTAATTATCTTGTGTTTCTCAAACAAGTAAATGTGATGATAAAAACATGGCTAACTGCAATTTGCCATATCAACACAACAACAAAGCTTCACTACTTGAAGAAAATGCAATGAGCTACCAGTTTTAGGCATCAGTCTGCTACCTTTTGACTCAACATGCAGAAGAAAGTTTCAACTAAATAAGATTAGAGATTTGCCATTCATTATACTGCATGCCCATTAGACTACTTATAGAGACAAAGGAGTATGGTGCAGAAAAAAAAGAGAGACAGAAATTAATATTTGAAAACTAAGACTGCACCTCACTTGCCACTATTTATAGAGAAGTGAGGTCTCTGTGTTCAGCAAACACTAACCTGAACCTTTATTGAGGCACATGTACAACATAAAAAGGGTACTAAAACAACTTTCAAATTAAAATAATATTTCCAGGTGTAAAACCTCTATATACAGTATTTCAAATAAAATAAATATAAAAAGAAGGAAAAGTGTTTCTTTTCAATTCTATAACATACGCAAAACTAAGAAACCAATAAATTATTAAACAAGTTTGTTCTTTAAGCCTAGTTTTTAACTATGAGCAAAAATAGAGCAGTCCCACATTACCTCTACCAAACAAATTTGTCAAGCAGTAAGAAGGAATTATTGTTCTGGTCTAGTTACCAGCAACGGTTATGGATCATAAGATGAGAAAACACAGCAGAGCTCAGGGAGTTCTGGTGCAGATCACTGCTAACCAGGGAGGTCCCAGTTGACTGGAGGTTAGCAAATGTGACGCCAATCTGCAAGAAGGGCCGGAAGGAGGACCCAGGGAACTATGGGCCTGTCAGGCTGACCTCAGTGCCAGGGAGGTTATGGAGCAGATAGTCTTGAGTGCCATTACATGGCACGTGCAGGACAACAAGGTGATCAGGAAGTGGTGGAGTCATCTTCCCTGGAAGTATTTAAAAGGTGGGTAGACGTGGTCCTTCGGGACATGGTTTAGTGGTGGACTTGGCAGTGTTACATTGATAGTTGGACTTGGTGATCTTAAAGGTTCCTTCCAACCTAGATGATTCTGTGATTCTATTCTATTGTCCCCTACCCTCCCTGTGTGAAAAACAATAGTCCTTTGTGTCACAGAGCAGGGCAGAGGCACCCTGAGATCCCCAAGGAAACTAGCCCTCACCCCAAAACCCGCCACCCTGAGGTCGAGGGAGACCATTTCCATGGACTGGGGGACCCCAGGGACACAAGCAGGGGTGCATAACACCAGAGAAGAGGAATTGGTGTTAGTCACTTTTCCTGTGTATCAAATTTAATGTATTATTAATAAGACATTTCTGTAATAATTTGAACAGTGCTGGTATTATTGTAACTCGACTAATGGTAATTATTGTATTTTGATTAAATTGCTGAGATTTTTAATTAAGTTAACAAGAAATGTTTGACTCCATATGTATACTATGTTCCTTTATTCCCATAACAAGATTTTAAACGAAACACTGTTTGTCCTTTTTCTTTGGGAGGGGGAAGAATTCAAATATATAGCAGGTAATTATTATGCATGAGTGAAGGAAAGTCACGTCAGTAGCTACACATTAACTACAATAGGAGAACTTTTCCCCTTGTGGACACTGGGACAAATGAATAAATAATTAGAATTGACAGTCTGGGCTATGCAGATACGGCTTTGATTAGAATGAAGGTTGGCTTAAGAGGGGACACAAGCTTATTGACAGTATATAGCCTTTTGTGCTGGGAGCATTACCAACATCACCTCCTAGTTACCCAAATTCACAGCTGGTGTAGTATGAATAAAAATGGGTTAATGACAAAACCTGGGTAAGGACAACTGTCTACTTGCTTAAACATGGATATGACCCATTTATAAGATCAGATCAAGCTATGAGCAAAATTATCAAGCAATTGTTAGACAACTCTGTGTGTGTATGTGTGCGTGTGCCCATGCATGTGTATTCACCAGAGTGTTTCCCTGAAAGTGTTTCCTGAAAAAGATGATAAAAATTATGTACGATTAACAGAAATGAATGATGGTCTAAGTTCACTGGAGACTCTGGACTTGTTTTTTTCATCAAACGACTTGGTGTCAATCAATCCAGGGAAACAAAACACAGCTCTAAAGCTCCCTCTCATCCAGTGACTCCTTGAAAAAATGACATCAAGTCAGGGAGGCAAATCCAAAATTGAAATGTAATTTGTAATCTATGCTAGTACTTCTAAAGCAGAGGCATGCAGCCAACAACTATCAAACTAAAACTTCAGTCAGAATATGAAGTTGGTGGGATCTAAGAGGTAGCTTGAACCAAAATACAGTAGCAATAATGATTTTCATGATAAAATATGAGGAAGAAATTTTTATGATCCGCTGAGTGTTTACGTTATTGGCCCTTGTATAACATTGCATAGTTATCAATGCTATGGGTAAATATGCTCTGCCCCACTGGGACCACAAATGCGTTTCTATAGAATAAATATTACAGTCTGTAATATTCTGGCTCCTGCAGTAATGTCCTATTTTAATAAACATATAGCAAGTGTGTATTTTCATTACATTTGAAAGTGTACGGTAGAGAAAAGAAACAAGTATATTATGTTCTTAATCTCAAAAAGCAAGAAAAAGGAAAGCTTGTTATTATACTGTAAAAGGTAAGAGAGATAGGGATGTTTACATTCAAAACAATACATTCTTATTTAACAACATAGTTAATTTAATAAGAGATTAAATTATAAATGCAATTTCAGTATCTAGTGTTGTCAACAAGCTCATGGCATTGCAACAACAGTCTTACTTGAATAAGGACTTCATTGCAAGTGCTGTGGTATAGCTGCAAAACTAACACATGCGTCTTAGACACTCTATGGCATCTCAAGTGTCACCAGGTGTGTATGTGTATGGAACTGAATCTCACCCAAGGTGCCTGTGTTTTCACATGAGCACGAAAAAATAATAACTAATTAAAATAAATATTTTGTCCTTAAGCTTTTCAGTAGATGGGTATTCTCTGAAGAGTCAATCTAATTTTAGCCAATGTAACAGAAATAATTGTTAATTAACATCAGACTATTTCTGTGTGAAACTTAAGCAGCTAAAGAAGTTGCTAGTGCTGGGTAGTGGCAGAAACACAAGGCGGTATTCAAATACAGATTGTAGACCTCTAAATTTAAATATTTCTAGAGTAGAATTATAAAATCATAGAATGGTTGAGGTTGAAAGGGACCTTTGGAGGTCAAATGTCCAACTTTCCTGCTCAAGCAGGACCACGTAAAGCAGCTTGCCCAGGACCATGTCCAGATGGCTTTTGGATATCACCAAGGTGGGAGATTCCACAACCTCCTTGGACAACCTGTCCCAGTGCTTGATCACCCTTACAGTGAAAAAGTATTTCTTGATGTTCAGAGGGAATTTCCTGTGTTTCAGTGTATGACAATTGCCTCTGATCTTGTCACTGGGCACCACTGAAAAGAGCCTGTGTGTGTCTTCTTTGCACCCTCCCTTCAGGTATTTATATATGAGATCCTCCCTAAGCCTTCTCTTTTCTGTGCTGAAGAGTCCTATGTCTCTCAGCCTCTCAACATATGTGAGATGCTCCAGTCCCCCCAGGACTTTGTAGCCCTTCACTGGACTCTCTCCACCATGTCCATATCTGTTGTAATGGAGAGTCCAGACCTGCACATAGTACTCTGGAGATTGTCTAGTCCAGTCCCCCTGCTCAAAGCAGAGTCAACTGCAGCAGGTTGCTCAGGGCCGTGCTAAAACAGACAGACATCATCCAAGCATGGAGACTCTAGACTCTCTGGGCAACATATTGCAGTGTTTTACAACTGCTATAGTACAAACATTTTTTCCAGTTTAAGTAGAATTTCCTGTGTTTCCATTTGTTCTCTCTTGTCTCTTCACTAAGAAGAGTCTGGCTTCATCTTCTTTACTCCCTCCTATAATGTATTTACATATACTTTTTTATATAAAAAAGCATATATAATAATATCATTTTAATATATTTTTATATATAAAATACAAAATTTGTATTACTTATTGAAATATAAGAAGTGGGACGTGCAAGGGTTTGTGAAAGTTAAAAGCATCTATTTCATTAACATTTTAACTGTAAAGGGGATAATAAGTAAAGAGGGAAGTGCTAAAAAAAGAACACACAGACATAAGCCTTGTAAACAAAAGTTAACAGAGAGAATGGAAAGACCTAGAGTCTCCACCCGCTAATTGATGGGCCATTAAGAAACTCCAGGCACAGCTTTGGAGAGGGCCACCTGGACTTTTTAACTGATAAGAAGGGAAAAAGAAGAGGAACATGAAGATTTGGGATATTCACTGGAGTTATGTGTGTGTGTGAGACTGGCAAAATTTATGAAGGAATGTTTAGGGGAAGATGGTTGGGGAAAAGACAGAAAAGGGTATAAAAGGGGCCAGTTATGTTTAAAACATGATCTGTCAGTAAGCTTGTCTGGCTGAGCCCTGCACCTGATCACTGCAGTCTGTCTTGTCTTCTTACTAAATCTCTTCTTAACTCTCTGTGTAATCTCACTCTATCCCATGTGTGTGTGTGTGCTGCAAGGACTCAGTGCCAGCTGCTGGGGGAAGCAGCTTGAGTGGTGCCAGCTACTGAAGCCAGTGGGGTCTCAGTGTTAGCCACTGGAAAGATTGGGGTCTTCAACCTCCAGCCACTAAGGTGGGAAAGGTGTGTGTCCCAAAAAATAGCTACTAGGGGGACCGAGACAAGTGAGGAGCTCAGCTCCAGCTACTGGAGCAGGACTGTGGGTAAAAGCCCATGTGCCTGGTGCTGGCTGCTGGGGGCAAGTGTCTGTATCTTCCCCAAACCAGGTATGTATGTGTATTCACTGGCGAACTTCAAGCTTGATGTGCTGGCCAGCAGGGGGGCCTTGGGTCCAGGATGGGGTACCAGGTGGGAGAAGGGTCTGTGTTTATATTCAGGGGGACTCATGAGTGTTGGGTACCTATGGGATGAGTGTGTGAGTGCTGCATGTTTGCAGTGAGCACCCATCTGGACCAGCTAGGCAATCGGGGACCTGTGGGGTGCATAAGAGGGGCTAGGATCTGGGCAGGAGTGCTGGGCAGCAGAGGAGCCGTGCCGGTGTTCAGGGGATCCATAAATGCACGTGTGTTTGTGAACCTGAAGAGTGTTGTGTGTGTGCTGCACTAGTGACCTTCTGCCTTTTCCAGCCCAAGAGGAGGAGGGGACATGGCTGTTTGGGCTTGTGTCTGATGTGAGCCCTGTACGTGAGTGCTGTTGAAGGTAGCACTTTTTCTGTGGCAGTGTGTGCAACCGGCAGTGTCAGTGTCTTGTGTGTGCACATGTGTGTGTGCACACATGTGTGTGTGTCTGGGATATGTGTGAAACTTCTTTACTGGTTGAACCTGCAAACAGGAAGGCAGCAGCAGTATCCCTCAGTGTGAGCAGAGACCCTGGGTCCCTGGGCTGGCATCCAGCAGCTGGGCAGGAGGAATCCCCAGGCCCAGAGCTGTTGGAGACAGTGGTGATTTGTAACATCTTTTCACAAAACCCAGTTTTGTTGCCTGCACATAGGTGCACAGTGCCACTCTGTATTCCCTGAAATGGCCTACATGACTTCCAGCTGGCTCTACTGAGGGACATGTCTTCTGGAGATTCCTTTGTCTCTTTACAGAGGCTTCAAATGCCCTAAGAAATCTTAGGGCATCCAAATGTCTGCGTAGGTCTAACAGAGAAAACAACAACTATGGGAAAACAACATATCTTCTGGACTGACAGCTGGAAATGAGCTGGGATGCCCTAGGAATCTCAAACAGTATCTAGTATCTACCTGTGGACCCCACCAGTCTGTGAGTCCCTTGGGCACCTTCCAGTTCATTTTTCTCACACACTCCGGACACTGCAAGGGTCAAGTTGGAGCAGGAAATAGCCAGTTTCTGACTGGCCTCTTCAGAGTCATTCGACACCTAACAACTGGCTGTCACCATTTCTGGTGCTCACAGTCTCTCTGTCTGGCAGCTTCTCATGAATTTGCAATTTTTTGATTAATTGACGGGTCATTTAATCTCAAAGTAGTCCTCTATTCTCATAAGTAAGGAACTGCCTTATTCTATAAGGTTAACTAATGTCTACATGCTAACACTGTTGGCAGCCAGGCCCAAACCATGGTAACGGAAACAACCCTAAATGTCTAGTAGAAACTTAGATACATGGTTCACGTGGAACTTAGGTACCCAATTCCCCAATTCTCACTAATTTACATGCATTTAGTCACCTAAGTTTAGGTGCCTGTTATCAGGAACTGAATTCAACAACCATAGATGGCATTTGCCACATGGGGAATAAGGCCTTTAAAATCAGAGGCCTGTCAATACATGTAACTCCTTCTGTGCTCAGTTACAGGATGGGCCCCAAATTTAGGTTTCATAATGGAAAGGAACAATCCAACACATCAGGATCATAGCTCATGGAGGAAGGATAGTTCCACACAGGGTACTGGTCAGCCACATGACACAGGCAGGTTGCACCTGAGGGTGGCACAAGAAGTCATATGTCTCTGCACGGGACTGGGAGTACAGAAGAAACATAGAGGAAGGGCTGTACGATCACTTCCTGTTAGGTGGCAGCCAATACAAAGGGAAGGGATGTCTTCAGTAATGAGTTATTGCTAAAATAATTCCGAGTTGTTATATTTAGAATAATTTTAGTCTAATTAAACCAGTTACTTGAATCTTGCTTTTCCTTCCATATGTTTGACACATTTGCTTATGTGCTGTCATGTAGAACTATTACAGTGTATCAATTGCATATGATTTAAAATCTCTGTCTGACTCAATACTGAAGTATTGTATAACCTCTGTGCTTGCCCTTTGTATAGGGGAAAAATGTGCCTCATATGTTTAGAGAATTATTTAATGCTGATGACACAATGGGAATCAGTTTCACATCAGGGCTCTTGGTGAAGATGTTAATATCAGATGAAGAAGGATTTTTATATTGTGAAAATGACCCTTGACACTGCAATATTATCCACACTGGTTTATTATCAGAAACAAACCAAGCTGCCTCTGGCAACAGAGCAATCAATTACTGCTTTCTTACTCTGGACTGAGCTATGTTCTGCAATTTATTCTTTGGTTGTTGTTGTTGTTGTGTTTGAAGAGAGAATTATATTCTCCAAGCTGATGTAGGATGTGCTCTGCTTCTTTCAAAGATGGATAATTTATCAACTCAGTAGACTTTACCTATAAACTATCCACATATACTTACACATTTTAAATGTGCACATGTGTGAAGACATCCTACATAATATATCATCATAAAATAAGAATAGTACATAAGACCAAACCTGCTTAGATCTTTAATTTAATCTTAAAGCCAGATGCTTCTTTACAATTGATTTTGTGGTGGAGGAAGAAAGATTTTTTTTTTTTCCTTAGAGACGCACATTAGTTCTTAGGTTTTTCTATATAGACATAATCCACTTCAAATCTTCATCTGAGATAAATTTCATCACTTATTTCCCCATTTGTTCAATGATATCTTTATACTGAGCTTCAGAAGTAGTAACTTCTGTAAAAATTACATTTCTGTAGATTTATTTTTATAGAAGTTAACTTAATATGCTTGCTGTGCATAAATTAAAATTGCACAAGCTATTCAATACAGAGCAGGAAACAATGGCAAATAAAATTAAATGTTATATTGGTCTACAATCGTTAACTCAGAGATTAAGCTTAATCTCACCAAATGCATGTGCATTCAAAAGTACTTATAGATAAATTAGTTATTTTCCTACATGGCTACCTGAAACTGTGGTTTGTATTTAAACTATTGTGATAACATATCAGTTTCTGAAGCAACCTTAGATTATGCTGAAGTTACTTAATGAAGGGGAGAAAAGGAGAATAAAGTGAAAAAAGTACCTACCTTGTTGCTTCACTTTATAGTCCAATTCTTTTTGGAAGTACCTAGAGAAATATCCTAGAAGTGAGGTAGTAGGAATAATTTAAATGAGTCTTTGTTTTTACCTTTGAAAACTGTCCAGGAGCTTTTTGCCTGTGGGTACTGTGGCAGAAACTCCTAAAAGTACAAGCACAGGATGACATCAGGGACCCCCAGAGTAGAAACACAAATCACAGTTGGTCAGTCGCTGGTCAGTTAAGGAAAGTAACCATGAGATCTCAGTAGAACCAGTAACAGGGAGAACAGAGAGCATGAATCCAAAATGTGTAAAATGTCCTGTACATGATAAATATACATAGAGGGCAATGAGATTGTTCCCTACAAGAATGGGAACAAAAGAACAGAAAGGAACTGATTCAGCATTGTCCCCCTGGCTAAGAATACCCCACCAAATCAGAAGCACTACTTACAAACAGCAGGCCCTTCCTTCTTTCCAGTAGACAAAGAGCCCTGAGTTTTGATTTGCCATTTATCACATTTTGCTCCTGCAACTAAGCATCATATGTAATGTATTATCTCTTACCATATAATTGCATTAAACAAGTCAGTCTTTTGAAGAACTCTGTGTGTGTGTTTTCTGCTTGAGTCTTCCTACGTGCTGTACTGAATCATTATAAACTCAGCAGTACAGCAACTTCACATTTTACAAGGCTTTCACACTGCGTGACTGCTTGTTCTCTGAATGTGGGTACATCTTAGATTAGCCAAACACAGGGTATATCTTAGATTATCCAAGCACTAATGCTGCTTCAGAAAGTCATATACACTCCTAAATATAGATTTCCCTATGACCTGTAGGATAATTCTTCTATAATTGCATTTTATCGCAGTGGGTTTATAGAAGATAAAGGATATAGCTTGAAGTTGATGTTTGATCTTCAAAGATCAAATAGTTGAATACTCAATGAAAGTAAATGGATCAGTCTTTATAGGCTGGTTAAGAATTTTTAAAACTACAAGGCAAATTCTATGCATTCCTATATGCCACTAAACCAAACGGAATTAGAATCCACAAGTATTCATTGGGCTCCTCTCTTCATATGTAACAGTGAGAATAAGCTAAGAATACAGAGGTGATTCCTCAACATAGTGTGAATTTATGAATCTCTGCCAGCATCTCTAATTACACAGAGTGATTATATATGGGACAAATACTTATTTAATTTTAAACTTGTTCCAGTGTTAAAACAAATATTTTTACAGACTGAATCACATTTCCTTCTCATTGACTTAAATGAAGATTACACATATATTGTAGTTATATCATCAGCCGTATTTATCTACAGTTTGTGGATAACATTGATTTCATTAAGCTTAATAGGGAAACCTGAAAATTATTTTTGTTGTCAATGCAAAAATTGACACACTTAAAACTCTATATTTTAGTTTCAGCATTAGAAGTGTGGAAAATTTGAGAGAAACAAATTATGTCAGTGAACATAGATGAAAGGATCAAATGTAGATCTAGTTCAAAGCGAGACTTAGTTTATGTTCTTTTTTCTCATCCTCTAAAACTTTCAGAGCATTATAGGATAGCTCTGGTTTTGGCCAAGTTCAAACCAATGTCTGCTCATTGAAGATGAGACTGTCTAAAGATCTACAGCAAAGCAAACTTTCATAGGTTCTTCAGGCATGTTTTTTTTGTGTTTATGTCAAATAGCTTAAATAAGAAATAGAATATGTTCCAGATAGCTTATGAAGAGTGATAACATCGACCAACTCCTAAACATTTTTTGTTTAAAACAACTCATAAACACTAGATATGATTGCAAAAATAATTCGGTAGTTAATATTTTTTATTAGTGCTTATAAAGTTCCAAATTGCTTTATTTCCTCAGACAGCAAAAAATGGAAGTGGCATAAGAGTCTAATTCTAAGTGTAATGTGTATATTTGTGGATAATGTATAGAACAGAAAAGCAGCTAGTGCAATGCATGCACTTTTTAATCCATAATTTTATCACTATGTTGGAAATGGTAACAGCTATAAAGGAATAAATCACGAATGATATTCATTGAATAAATAAAATCTATATATTTCTGCCAGCTGACCAAGAAGTATTAATTTCATATTTAAAATATAAGTATAAAGATTCAGGAAGATAGCTAGTTTTTGTGATGTAATGTAATATACTTACTTTTAGCATACTAATTAGAATTAATTAATTAATTAGCATTAATACTATCAAAGTCTACTCTTTATACCAGAGGAATAATTAGAAAGACACAACCTTAGAGATTTAGGTAAGTTTTTAGAATGATTTATGATCTTTATGATGTTGGGTTTTTTTCCAACGTCTTTTGTTTCTCCTCCTGTAGTGTGGTTTTTTTTTTTCCCTGATTAGAAATCTAGAAGGACTGAAATAAGATTCAGATTTAAATATTTTAAAGCATTCAGAACCATACAGAAATTTGCCTCCCTAAAAGATAAAGCATTTCTATTTCCTCATGCTTTATGTAGGTAAAGTTTATTAATAACAGTGTATATAACTGTGGTTCATAAATCTACAGAATTATGAGGTATTTATCTTCATTTTTAAAAAAAAAGAACAAAAAAAATTTGCATACAATATTGGATAATGTTACTATAATTGAAAGCTAAGGAATGCCTTAAATAAAAATCAGATTCTGATTAATAACAGCTTTGTTCAGTTCAAACTGCCTAAGTACTCAAAGGTCAAGTCAAAGTTGTCATCTCCTTGTGATGGTCGCTGTACAAACACCCTAATGGATGATGCCTATCTCAAAAAAACATTTTTCATGGTGAGCATTGGCAAATACATGTGAATACACTCCTGTTTCAAAAATATAAAAGTAAAGGCTGACATTAAATATCACTTTTTAGATGTTAACTTGAGAAACTGTTGGCATTTTGCATAATAGACTGCACAGTCCCTCCCTCATTAACAGAACAACCTGGGAACTATTGAGAAATCTCTTATAGCAAGGCTAGTTAATTGAAATATGTGGCAATAAATGTCCCTGTCGTATTACCATCATGCTATTCCATATTACATAAAAGATTACTTCCAAATAATATCTGTGTTACAGGCATACATTTAGAGTGCAATATCCATTATGAACTTTTGTTATATGTTGGAAAGTTCTCCAGAGTGATGAAATTTTATGGAAAAAATGCAATATTGCTTTTATTTTTCTGGCAGAAATAATTTATTAGTTGCAAAACATTCAGGATTAAAATAGTCTGATCTGAAATATAATCTGTGAGATGTGTACCTAGAGGTGAAAATGGCCAGAGGTGAAAATACCGAGAGGTGAAATGCCAGTAGGTCATTTAAAATGTAAGAACCCAAACTTTACTTCAACTATGTGTGGTGTGGAGGAATATGCTTCTTGCTGCAACTCAGTTGCAGCAGGGTAGAACACCTTAGTTCATGCAGTTTAAAAAAAATCAGGAGTGAAACAGTGAACTTAGCCTGTGTAACTGTATCTCTTTATCCCTGCAGTATACAGTATTGCCATGGCCAGTAACAGACCGCAGACTTTGCACTGAGTTTGCAAGGCCTCAGAACTGAGGCTTGTCAAGCCTGATCTCTGTTAACTTTTCTTGACCTGCCTGCTACTTCTTTTTACTTAGTTTAACTGCTATAGATATTTTTTTTTTCTCGTCAGATATCTATGGCTAATTTGTTTTCCATATCATTGTATGGCAAAGCCACAGTTCTGTACAGACAGGAGAAACTGTAGTGAGAGACTAGTTTGTGCCAGAGCTTAGCACTAGCGAATAAAGTAAATGAAGCCTTAGGCCACATGAATTTTGCTTTAGTCTTGGTTTTTATCTATGGAAATGTAACTGGTAGGTAAGGAAGTGTAAGTAAAACTTAAACTACAAGATATTCTGTAACAAAAGATAAGGAAATGTTTCAAGACACAGAAAAAAAGGGTGCCTGGAAGTTGTGAGAGTGAATCAGAAGAGAAGACCCCAGACTGTGAATAGGATTGGATAAGCAGAAGTGGCATCAGGAAATCAGGCAACCTATAGAGACTATAAAATCTGGTAACAATCAACAGGTGAGGTCCCTCTTTGGAGACACCCGTCTTGAGCTCTTACTACTATTACATATTAAGCACAGTAGAAGAAGAATCTCTGATACTTTTATTAAAGCAGAACTTAGGGACCACCCATTGAGGTGGCCTCTTAATAATTCCTACCATGGTCTAGGTGGTGGCTGCATAATTCTTACAACAGACGCAGTTATTCTATACAAAGTCAGATACTTACAACTCTAACACAATGACATAGTGTAGGGAAATACAGCCCTGGTATGCTAGTAGAGGCCTTCAGATGTGGCAAGAGAGGATGTGGCATAGAAGACCACATGCATGGTCTGATAAGGCATGGGCCACAGGCTTAGTGCTATAGACCCCACAGCTGTAAACAATTCACCTGTGGTCATCTGAAGAAACGCAGATGGGAGCTGGACAAAACTGATTTTCATGTGTAACAAAGAGAATCAAAAAATAGTATTGAATGGACATGAAACACACCAGATATAGTAAATTTGGATGTAATGTGGAGTTATGGACCAATAAAGAAAGAGCAGATGTGAAAACCATTAGCTGACACATAGAAATGGTGCAAAGCAGATCCTAGAGGAAGGAAAAATAAACTATCAATATTAATGTTATATTCCTCCTCGCAAAGGACTGCAGGCTTCGATGATTGGCCATAACATACACCCACGTCCAGTGGTCAGAAACCACTGAGCTTAGGACACAGAGAAACAGTGGAAAGATGAGCATAACCACCTGAACAAGGTGTAAAAACTAGAAAGTGTGTGTGTAAAACAACTTTAACTGTGTTATTATAATTAAGTGTCTTTTTTTTTCCACATAAATCTTTTTCTCTCCTCCTTTTCCTTTTACTCCCTCTCTCTCCCCCCCATCCCCCTCACCTGTAATAATTTAGTCTGGACCAGTAATGATTTCTGGATTAGATATAGTTATAAATTTCAATTATATTAATAATAAATCCTTCCTTTTGTATGTAAGGAATGTTTCCTCCTCCTCCATAAAGAGTATACTGAGAGTAACATAAGTAATTCCCAGAAGTTCCCTCTCTCCCCGACTCCCACCCCCACCCTCTCTTCCCTGGCCATATGGGTTTCCAGACATGGCTGCCACAGCTCTGTGTGCCTCCTGCTGCATCTGGTCCTGTTCTAATGCTGTGTCCCCGCTCCCTGAGCTGGGGTCCCTGCGTGCTGCCCCCACACTGCCAACCCACTGCTAGGTGCCGGCTGCTCCTGGCGTTCCATGGGGAAGCTGCACTGCCCAGCCTGGGCAGGGGTCTGGGTGTCCTGGTTTTCTCTATGAAAACAGAATTTTTCCTTGTGATCATACAAGTTTCAATATATTTTTTTTTCCAGTTCTAAAGGGTAATTTCTAGTCAAAACCAGACAAAAAGAAATAGTTCTGTACAGACAAAACCACTTCTGGTTTTTGATCCCTAAGATAAGAACTGAAAAAGAAATTACTTGAAGTATGTTCTTGGCTTGAACTTGGATCTTTAAGAAAAATTGCCTATTACCATCTTCAGTATATTAATCACCAGGCCATTCTCTCACTAAGTAGCAGGCAATATCAGACAGATGGTGTTTTGGTTGCTTTAGTAAAAAATAAATAAATATAACTTGTGTGAAAAGCAAAGGACGTTTTCTTTATTCCTAGGTACTGTGGCACCAACAATTCAGATCCTGAAATTGTCTTAATTTAAGTTACCAGAGACTACAGCTGAACAAAAAGTAGTTGAAAAAATAAGTATTGAATTAATTTAGATTTTTTTTTTTTTTGGCATATAGTCTACAAATGTAAATGGTGTCTTGAGATATAGGAGACTGGGTTGGGGTTAGAAAGGTTAATACTCAAGGGCATGAAATAGTTCTTTGAATCTGAAATGTGTTTGCAGTTCTTCAAGAACTCATCTGGGAAAATAATGCCTAGTCTGTGACTAGTCACTTGATGTATTTAATGTTAATGGTTTGCTATTGAGACTATTTAAATGGTCACCTTTCACATAATATTGGTTTTACTCTCTGATTACAGCCTTTAATCTTTATAAATGAAAAAAAAAAAGAACGAAAGAGCCCTTGGGACTTGAAGGGGTTGGACTAGGGAGCAAAACCTATGAAAAAGACACAGAATGCAGGAGATAATCCTCCAAGAGGAAGTTTAGAAGATTTAATAATATTTTCCTGTATTCTCTCTTCTCCAATTATAAATGAAAATATATTACATATGGCTGCCTAGATTATTCCCAGATTAAATACGAATATGTTCCTTCCTGGTGAAAAAAACTATGAATGAGACAATTTTTTTAAATGTTTTATAGACTTCATTTTTTTGTTTTCTATTCATAAAGATCATCCAACTTCTTGGTCACACTGACATTCAGTTTAGATTAAACAAAATAGATCAACAAGGCTGCACATTAAAAAATCATTATAAAAAATACCATGGTTGAAATCACAATCTCTCTGAACTCAATGGCTAAAATCTTAGTATTATCTTACTGATATTAAGATTTGACCCATTTATATGTCTCACGGGCAGGAATGATAAGGACACACCACTGCCTTTTCACTTTTCACACTGGCTTCCTCAATAAGCAACAGGTTTCTATAAAATGTGAATTAATAGTTATACACACACACAGAACAATAAAGTCATGTGCAGCAAAGGTCTGTGACTAATGCTCCAGATCAAGCCTGGGAGAACTAGGCTGTAACTTCTGACTTCAGCATAGATTTCATATCAAATGTTACTCAACCCTCAAAGGCTGTGTTCACAAAAAGACACAGAGTTGTAATGCAATTGTTACCATTTTTCTTCCTCTGAAATACATGGCCTAAGGAAAATACCTTTCCTCCCTCTTTCCCAGTCTCAGTGTCACTCCAGGCACCTCCTCTCCCACCTTTCTGGGCTCCACTCACCTTGTTATCACTTCAGGTTACTCTTAGTCCCTTTGGTGAGGCAACAGGTGTCAGAGGAGGTTAGGAACAGGGCATAGCAGTTCAATTCTGACGCTCTTTGTTTCTTACTCTTTTCTTCTCCTAATCCTTCCTCCTTAGTCATTGTGTTTGCTTCAGCTTTGGTCCTTCATGGGCTACAGTCCCTTCAGGGGTGTTACCAGCTCTGCCATGGATGCCTTCTTGGTCTTGGCCTTGTTGTAGCTTTCTCTCAGTGTTTACTCCCCTTTCTTAAACACATTACCCCAAGGTGCCACCATCTTGTCTGAGGGGCTCAGCTGTGCCCTGCAATGGGCCCATTGGAACCAGCTGGAACCAGCTGTGTCTGCACAGGGCAGCCCTGGCCTCTTCTCACAGAGGCCACCCCTGCAGCACCCCACCCTGCTACCAAAACTTTGTCATTTATACCCAA
The DNA here is from genome assembly GCA_008711295.1 of Anarhynchus alexandrinus. Classification (NCBI taxonomy): domain Eukaryota; kingdom Metazoa; phylum Chordata; class Aves; order Charadriiformes; family Charadriidae; genus Anarhynchus; species Anarhynchus alexandrinus. Next base: position 1,971,291 of record VUYV01000135.1, read on the forward strand.
TACAAAGTGAACAGTTTTACACCCATGAAAGCTGAAGAATTTTCCATACTGAGTTGCTGGAGTAAGCCATGGAACTTAACTATGTCACATTTCAGGTGAAGGTCTGGTTTGTGATCATTTTATCCCTTCACAGAACTCAACTGAAAAGTTTGCAACTCTAACGTCTCAGAACCAAAAAAGAAACTGAGGCCACAGTACACATGTTTTGGCAAAACACTTTATTAGTCCACTCTATAAAGGGGCATTTATGTGTTTTGGAGAGGCTTTGATTTTATATTTGTCCATTTGTACTTCTGGAAAGATGCTGCAGAGAGTGTGTGCATCATTTGGCATGTATGTCAGATTTGGGTTGTTCCTGGCTTGCCATCTCTCAAACTGAATTGCACTTTAGACTTAAAGACACTGCACTTAAATTTTGTTCCCTTGTAACTCAGTAATACACTGTATTACTCTGTAACTCCCTGGAATACTATCACTTGCCTGTCTTGCTCTGGGGAGGACAGTGGAAGTTGCTGCACTATGGCACTGTTGGAGGTATTTTATCTTAGAATTGATGGCAGTGGAGATCTAATTCTGGCTGGGTAGTTTGGTGTCACAGAAACACTAAAAATAATTAGTCAGGGGTTTATAATTTAATTAGAAGCTATTTTGAAACTCTGGTTGAACGTATTTTGGAAACATTTGATTAAGTATTACCAAGTAAAGAATTGGACTACATTTAGAGCTTGAGTATGAATTTTGTTTTCATAGAAAAGGAGAAATTCTTTGCTCAAAGATTTAACAGAAAGGGAATTTCTGTAAATGTTTTGTTGTACTTTCTTGTCATTGCAGTTGGTAGCATGCAAAATCACTGCTGTCTACCTGGATATTCATTTAGAGATCAGCATGATATCCACATATAATGCAAACAAAGGCTTTCCAAATACTGGTGACAAAAGCCTGCACAGGTCTTTTCAAGCAGACAGAGCTTTTGGAAATACTAATCAATGCATGCTCTGAAAAATAACTGGCACCTAAATCTATATTTTAAATCATATAGAAATGCTTTCATAAATGTTCCAGCTAAAGATAAGTAATTAGTTTCCATAAAAAACAAACACCACTAAATTATTTCTTAATGGAGGTCTTGCTGCAGCTAAAATGCCATGACTGTATTGGCTGCTTTTGCTAATCTGACATTGAGTCCAAAGCTTACAAAGTCAACATAACACCTAGGACATTATGCTTACTTAGCCACATTGTTTGAATGACCTGCTTCAGAAGAAGCTAAGTCAGTCAAGATTTATTAGACAATTTCAGCAAAACATACAGAAATACCTTTAACTACTGCTTGCAAGTTTAAATGTCAAGAGCAGAAACAAACACTTCCAGAGATGCTGTCTTCACCTGAGGAAATTTTTAAATAATTCCTTCATAACATTTTGATATAACTGATGCCCTTGTGTGCTGTCAAACAATATTGACGATGCCTTTTTTTAACCTATGCTAAACTATCTTTTGGCTTCTATATTGCTGAACTTTTTTTTCTTTCAGTCAGTGACTAGTGTATTTTACACATTAGCTTTCTGTGTATGAGTTATCGTACTTGATATTGAAACACTGTGTCATTAATATAACATAAAGAGACTGAGTTGTCCTTGATTTCCTTGATGCATAGTTGGTTTATGGGAAACTGAGAAAATCTATTCCTAGGCTCTCTTCCACTTCAAAATAAAAGAAATATTGTATAGACAAGTATGCTTTATATTATTGCTTTTATATTTATGGTTTCTATCCTGTGAATTAAAATATTCTTTAAAGACTGTAAGACAAATGGATGAAAATAATAGAATTAATATACAAGAACTAAAGCAGTATACTGAGAATTTTCATCACAGCTCTTACTTGGTATGCAGGGTCCTTGCAAAGCATGAAGAACGAAAAAGATTTTAATCTAGTCAGTGGCCTCACATTATATGCATGACACCAAAATACTATGGCCTTGAATCAAGAATAAAAACTGCCCCAAAATGTTAAGGAAAGCTGTACAAAAATTAATGGTAAGACCTTAGTGAAGTAAAACATTTCAGTAGGTGGAGCTAGATTGTTGGTGGAAATCTAAATGCAAATGTTATTACTATTACTACTGCTGCTGCTGCTGCTGCTACTAGTAATAATGAGTGAAAAATTAAGAAAACATTTTTAAAGTGCTTTAATATAGGCAATCTGGTCTTCTGGGAAGGTAATACACTGATTTTTTGAAACTTCAAACATGTGCAGACTGAATATTCATTTTATGCTTGGTGTTTCCAAAACATAGACTTGATTTGTTTCACATAGACAGTCCAGCTGCAACTTTTCATATGCGGAAGTATCCAGTCTGTGCCTCTTGCACCCTATTTACTGCATACTCTAAATTATGGACTCCAAGGAAAGCGCTTAATCTTTCACTTTCTTTTGAAAGAAATAGATTTGTGTTCATCACCCACAGGAGCTTTCTCTTTTGCTAGTACAATATACCACATTACAAAAGATATTTTGGTTTATGTCATTTCCTCTGTCCTTCAGACAACACAGATACGACAACTACAGTGGCTGTTTACGCAAAAAAAAAATAGACTGCAGAACAATTTCAGTGTTAACTTGATTGCATCTGTATGAAATTAAGAAAGCCTCACCACTGGACCAGCCTGGTGTCTATAGATTAATAGCAAATATTCCATGAACCAGCTATGATGTGATAAATGCTCCACAAAAACATCAGTTCTTGGGATAAAATTTAGGAGGTCAGTATTGAGTAAGTCTAATCATCATGGTAACTGGGTTATGTCTAAACACTTTATGGCTCAGACTCTGTTGACAGTCTGACACTGTTGATCAATACATTTTTATGAGAGGTTTAAAACTCCTAGAATTTAATGAAATGGAGTCCAAACTAGTAATGTATAGCTCTCTCTTCTCCATCTGCATCTGTGCTATTGCTATTTAGCTAGATGGAACCTAAGAAAAAAAACATAAAGGGATTGATAGGAATAATCTTAAAGTTGTAAATAACACCCCAGATTTCAGGGAGAATTTTTATTCCAAAACCATGTCTCTGTCCAAAATGTGGTGCTACTTATTATTGTGCTTTATAATCTAGACACAAAAGATAATATAAGAATATGGCAGGTGCAACATACTAAACAGTTTGACTGCAATCCATTTGAATTAAGTCTATGAGGTCAAAAATGCAAAGTCCATCTGTTTACTATAGCTTTCCCACAAATAAATCAAAACCCCCCAAACAAATAAACAAAGAAAATTCCATACTCCTGTTTGGAAAAGGGGAAAATTGCACCCTACGGTAGGCCATCTGTTGGAATTTATGTAAGCTATGTGAGACATTCTTGGAGGTCACTGTGGGGCTCGCAGAAGAAACAAAGCAGGAAAAACAACCAAAACCAACACAAAATCAAATCAAAACGTCTGCCATCATTATGTCATTTTATCCCCTTGATTTTCTCCCCTTGATTAACCACCAGAGAATTTTTATCCTGCTTGATGCATAAAGGGCAACCATAGTCACCAGTCCTCTCTTGCATCTTTAGTTTGTAGACTAGATTATAGTTTTTATAGTCCTTCAGTCTGCTCTAATCCATTCTGATTAATAAAATTTCACAGTTTATTTCACACCTTCTGGACTATCATGTATGAACAGCAGTCAAGATATTCTTAGGATAAAGCAAAACACTTTTAGGTAATTATACTAACATTGCAGGGCCAAAATTAAGGTAAGCAAGGACTTTAGGGCATAGTAACTCATAGGAAAACTTCCATCCTGTTATGGGCAAACCAAGTTTCTGACCATTAATTGGCATATTGTCAGAGTTGCTACACTTCCAGGTAGCAACTTCTGGAATTTTACTGCTTATATTAAAGTACTTCCAAGTGAATTAATGACTTAGTAACATCTAAGATAGCCTAATATCACATTCTTAAGGAAGATGCAAACTCAGAAATTCCATTGTATAACTTCTGACTAGAATTTGTATGTAGTTCTTAGTTTGTAAAACTTTGATGTGGAACATCTACCTTCTTTTATAAATCTCAGCTCTTGTGACTATTAGTGTTCTTCCAATATCCAAGCCCATTTTTGTCTTGACCTATTGTGAGTAATGATTTCCAGATTTGGCTGTATTTACATAAGAATTCTAAAGGTTATTGTATTGGAGACAATCACATGAATGCCACTAAGTAACAAAAAAAATTCTGAAGCAGCATATTAAGTGATACAGTCATAAGAATGAACTGTATATTCATAGACTTAATTTCTTTGTCTAAATGTGGTGGAACCAATAGAATCATATTCCTCTCTTTTCCATCATGCCACTAAAAAACTCCTATCCTTTTCTTATTTAGTTTCTGTTGTTACAACTAAGAGTATTTCATGGGAGGTTATCACTCAACATCTGCAACTGTAGGTGCAAACGCAAATGCCACCTCTCATCACTCTTCGCACCTTCCTTCCCACTTCTCCAATCTGTCTAAATTTCATAGCCAAATTTCCTCCTCCTCTTCCTCCCTCTTATCTTAATCAACAGCTTTCTACCTCTCACTATTCTCCCTTTTTCAACAGAAAATTCAGGTTTCCTTTTCTTACATGCAAACATCTCCATCATTCTAGATCTCCTGCACTTCACTTTTGAGCCTAACATATTTCCATTTCTTGCCCTATTTCTTCTGCTACAAGCAGCCACAAATTTGTATAGTTATCCTAACCTACTTCTCAATTTCCCACTTTGAGCAGCTTTTCATGTTCTGTGTTTTTTCCCTACACACAATTTTAAATAGTTGCCTTTTCAAAGCAACATTTTTTTTTCTCTGTTCAGGTGGGTCTTTTTCTTTCAGAACTGTTGTCTCATTTAAGTTTATATCTTCTCACAGGGTTTATGCAAAGCTAGAAGAATTTAAATTAAGTCACAGTTGATAACAAGCAAAACTCCATGGTCTCCAATGTACACGTGTCATGTAAATGTACTGTCTCTCAGTAGTGCTGCTCCAAACATTGTTCTAGCATAACATACTGTTTTTGTAGAACCCAGATTGCTGATTTTCTCACTGATTTCTATCATGTCTACATAGCAGTGAAACACATTTAAGGAATAATATTAAGCTTCCTGTGAATGCCAGAACTTTATTTTGACATGAATGACATATTTAGAAAAGAAATAAAATTTATCACTATTGTTATAGACCATTTTCTTAAAAAAACAGTATTTATTATAATGTCCAAGTGCAATCGTTAGCATGCTAATGGAAGAAACCACTGTTTTGTCTTCTGCCTTAGTATCTTTCTTTGCATAATTCATTTCTTTGAAGATGTGATGAACAATATACCTTTTACTTTGTCACATGGTCTGATTTATTTCTTTTTCTAGAGTACAAAATAAGAAGCTATTAAATGTCAAACCAATAATTTAAACCTTTATTGATTTTTTAAGTCAACTCATTTCCCTCATTTTATCCATTAACATTTTAGAAAGATTTAAGTAAATTATTATTGGCTTGAAAAAATAAAACATACAATCTGATTTTGATAAAACCCATTTTAAATCACAATGTAGACCATTTAAATCAAGAAAATCCCACAAATGCTCCATGTTTTCTGACCTAGACATATCCATTCTCTTCATGTTTTTAATGTAATATCCTTTTTCTTTTTTATCTACCTTTTTTTGCTTCTAATGGCCATATTAGAATGTGTAGAGTTCCTCCCACACAATTAGCACCCAAGGCAGATATGATTTGATTGCTCATAATTTAGAAGAGCTGTGGGGGAAATGGCTAGCACAGTAGGAAGTGCTTACTGGGAGAGGTTCATTTTCACTGGAAGTGAAAAGTTAATGTAGCATCAGCCAGTTATGATGTTAACAGCTGTATGCTTGACTGCATACAGACTGTCATATTGGGAAAGGCAGAAAACGTACCCAACACATAGAACATCTCTTAGTAATCTCTTAGAACAGCTCTTTAGTAATCTGTCTTAATATTTATACCTCACCCTCCACTACGTGTATGTCTTCAAAAGTTCTGCTTTACCACTGCTCTTTATCCACCAACAAAATAAGAGCTCTGTGACTCAGTAGCACACCAGAACCCCACCTACCCATCCCAAGAAACGATATACTCTGATACCTAAGAATTCAATATATGCATATTAAACTAAGTTGTGGATCTTTTTGTTAGTCTTGTCTTTGTGAAGTTTATTGTGAAAGGTTCTTAATTTCTCCTTTGAATTACGTGAGAAACAGAAACTAAATTTGATCGTGCTTAGCATAGTGCTCAGTTGAAATATCTGCAAGAATAACAACTGAGATCCTCATAGTAATGTATCTCATTCAGTAGGTTCAGCAGAAAGGATAAAAATTTTGCATAACTCATAGGGAAATTTGGAGGCTAGCTAGTTGCTCGTTCCTTCAGCAATAAGATTTTGAAGCGTAGAAGGAATGTTTGTCTGTTTTTTTCTTTCTTCCTTAAAACCTGACAAACCCATACAACACAAAGAAGGTTTTTATAAGTAATATTATGAGAAGTATCTGAAAAAATATACTGCAAATGGCAAACTTGGTTTATAGGACTGGATGGCACTTTTATATTCACTCTTAGTTTTACTAGACATGCAATCTTTCTAACATATAAAAGTCTGCAGGGGTGTGTGAGAATATATATCAACACTAAGTAGCTGTAACACTTTATGGTACTATAAATGTAAAAGCAGTACTATTACATTTGATGAGAGTGATATGATTTGTACAGCAATGACTACACAAGAATTAAATAACATTGAGTGAATGAACAGAGTGGATGTACAACAAAATACACTAAACTTGATTTATTCTGTGAAAGTGAAAAATGAATGCCTAATGCCTTTTTTTCTTCTTCACTTTGTTTATAGTAGGTAGGTCCATACTACTGAGCTTCAATAACATCTGCACTTGACTTCATCTCGTATTGCATGGACCGTATCAGGTACCTTGTGATGAATGAGAGAATGCAGCGTAAGTGAAGGTGATAATAAGATCTTAGCATAAGTTTTCTGAGGGTATTTGTTTGATTTCAGATCACTGAAATCTAGGGCTTGTGTGGAGTACTTGTGTGTACTTCGTCCAAGTATATAATATACGTGAAATCAATATCCGCTCAACTTTTCAACACCCTCAGTGTCCCCAGTGATCTTCATATCCATATTGCATACCAGATCCTACCGCTTTAGACTGAACAAACTCTGTAGGCAATGTATTTGAAATTCCTAAATCTCTTTCATAAGATCTCTGTCTAAGATCATACCAAATTTGACTGCTCCTCTGAAACACCTCTGGAACCTGGTCCTCCAAGAAAAGCATCCTAACTTAATTTTAACCTGTAACCTATTCCACAGCTCCATACTAACTCTTGGTCTGGTGCATATCCTCCTGTTCTAGTGCCTGAAACTTTACTCCCTCACCAAATATAAATATGAATTTCTAACTGCGTCCTTTCTTTTAGTGAAACTTAAATTATGGCTGTACCTTTCCTAGACCAACCCAGAATTGCAAACTGAAGAATTCCTCCAAAATGAACTGGAAGACTGCCTTTGGAGATTTGATTATCATATCTCTTCAGTCTCTTCCCAGAGCCGGGTCCATTACCTTGACTACGTTTCACTAAAATATTAAAGAAGCATAACTTGAATAAATAATCTGCCAATAGTACTTGCACATGTAGAGAGGTGGAGAAATCATTATATTCTATCTTGTGCTCACAGGTACTTTTTATATAGCAGCTATTGTGTGCTACTATTAATTTGGTCAATTAATTAGGATATTGTGAGTAAAAATGATTCATGTGTCAAAGTAACTAATGGTAAAACAGGTGTTTCAAAATTATTTCTGTAGAGAAAGAAACAACTTGTCTCAGCAATACCGATTTTGTGGACTGAACACTGGCACCACTTGCCTGGAGAGGTTGTGGAATCTCCATCCTTGGAGATATTAAAAAATCATCTGGATGTGGTCCAGGGAAACTGGCTGTAGGTGGCCCTGCTTGAGTAGGAGGATTGGACCATATGACCTCCAAAAGTTCCTTCCACCCTTAACCATTCTCTAATTCTGTGGATGGGCACGCGTGTTGAGTAAGGACATACAGGTATGTAGATAGAGACAGATTAAAACATAGAAACAAGTTGCACAGTGTCTTGGAATAATCAAATATATTGCAAATTCCTCAGTTTTTGATTTCTGAAACCTTTTGGAAGACCCTTCTGATGCCTGAGGGATGAATGTGCCTTGATGATAGAGTTTGATGGGCCCATCTCTTTTTACTAACTATAGGAGGTCAAAAGCAGAAAAAATACCTAAAGTTTAGATGGCTGAATTTAAAGCAGACAAATCACACCTAGTGTGTTTAAATCAGCTGAGCTTCTTCACTTTGCCATGTCAGGAGCTATGTCATTCTGGACAGGAGGAAAGGTGTACAGAAAGCCCAGTTGCCCTTCCCATAGCCTTGGTGACTGCAAGAACTGTTCTACTTCCAGTAACATGGAGGAAGTGTTTGCAGGATAACATCAGCATTAGCTGCCAATGTAAAAGCAGTTGACAACTATGTCCTTGTCCTGTTGATTGGGGGGGAAGACAGAGTTTCCAATACTTTCTTCACTTTAGAACAAATCTGCATACTGTGACAATAATTGACAGTTCTTAAAGGAGCACGGGGTAAATTAGAATATTAATATTATCTAAATAGGTAATGGATAAAATAATCTAGATAAGATGAACAACTGAAAGGTTAAGAGCAGGGAATGCACAAGGCAAAAGTGTGTTTCTTCTTCTCACTGCATTGATCTGCATGCCATTCATTTCAAATTAAAGTATTTGAAGCTTTATAGTGTCTGTACAAGTTTGTTTGTTTTTAATTAGGTTGACAATTTCAGATGGAATCTAAAGAAAATGTAATTGCTTTAGTGCAATTCAGTGTGATTTCAACTGGGTGGCAGTTTAATAATCAGTAATTTAGGCTATGAACTAATATACAGTATGAAATGTCACTGTAATAACAGGCCAAATTTCATTTACTTTTCCTGCATGACCAGTATTACAGATGTAATTAAGTTTACCTTCAGTCATTTGACAGTTACTTGTATTTTCCATTTTTTCTCCTGTCCTTTCTTTGTTCATAAAACCTTTTTTCTTGTCTTAAAATATCTTGTATTGCTCAATTTGCTCATAAGGTCCATAGTGCATTAAAAACGTAAAAAAAGAAATCTAATCCAGCTACTGTGCAAGTTTTCCGAACAAAATGAAATACATTGTTTCACTTAGGCGTAGTCAGACTTGGGTATAGACAGCTCCATAATTTTGCAACTAGAGAGATGTTATCAACAGAATTGTTAGAAATTAGAATGTTGACAAAGGAGGAATCTTCATTACTAAATAAATTTAAAGACTGATAGCTGTCTAATCAGAGAAGTTAGCTATAAGGAATGGGTCTAGATTTGAACCAGAGGGATGATCTCGATTATCACATGATGTTGTTTTAAGAAGAGATTAGCTGCAATTTCCTGAATGCTGCAAAGAACATTTCTATTGTCTGGTCAGAAAGACAAACAAATTAAATCAGAGTGACAGAATCATATAAGCAGGAATGGACATCCAGAGGTCATCTTGTCCAATCTTCTGCTCAGCACAGGGCCAACTCAGAGCTGGCTGGTCAGGTACATGTCTAGTCAGGTCTGAATATCTCCAAGGATGCTGATTCCAAAATCTCTCTGGGAAATTGTGTTTGAGTTTGAGCGCAAGTGTATGATTTTCATGTCACCCTCATGTAATTTTTTTTTTTAAAGTGAATTTCTTGTATTATTTGTGTCTTTCATCTCTTGTCCTTGATTCTGCACCTCCAAAAAGGGTCTGACTTTCATCTTCTTTACACCTTCCCATGAGGTAGGGGCAGACAGCAACAAAGTCTCCCCCTAACTTTCTCATTCCCAGACTGAACAACTCCAGTTCTCTCAGCCTCTCATCTTTGTGTCATGTGCTCCAGGCCTCTGACCATCTTACTGGCCTTCTGCTGAGCTCTCTCTAGTACGTCCATGTCTCTCTCATACTGGGAAGCCCAACACTGGACACAGTACCCTAGATGTGGTCTTAGATGTGGTCTCAGTTGTGGTCTCACCAATTCTGAGCAGAGGGGAAGGATCATCTCCCTCAAACTGTGACTATGCTCCTCCTAACTCCACCCAGTATAGAGTTGGTCTTCTTTGCAGCCAGGGCGCACACCTGAAGCACTTCTGAAAAAACAGAAAAAATTTTGCCCCTCCACACAAACCAGAAGCTAGCAGTCTGTCATCCTCTGGCAGTAATGAATAAAACTTAAATTATTTATCTTCCAATTATTTTTTTCTGATAATCAGTGTGGTCTCATCCAACTACTAATGCTATTCATAGTCATGCTATTGATTTTAGTAGTCACTAAACATAGAGACATGTAGGTCTATCTTTGACAACATTCAACAGAGAAAGGAAAATTCTGGATAAAATGCAATAGTATGAGTTGTGGGCACAAATATCACAGTGAAATGTAGCCATACCCCAGGTAGAAAAGAAAAAATAATTTTGAATGGTGAAATATGGGATTAAAATGTACAAAGAATAAGTCAAAAAGTAAGCAAAAATGGACTTAAAAAATTTAAAGATTTAAAATGAATAAATTTATTGGTATATTTGTTGTTACTTTCATTTCATATTGCTTCGTAAGGTTTCACATCATTGCTTCTGGAAGATCTAACAGAAGTAGTTTTTAAAAATAAGCTTTTTTTTCATTAAATAGAATTAGATATGCAGAAGAAACAAACAGATTTGACACTACTTAAGATCATCTTTCTGCTGGAAATATCTTTGAAAGAAAAAAAATGATAATTTAAATGCAGTATATTTCACTTTATAGGACCTCACCATTCTGAAATTTTATCATTGTATAGTTACCCTGAAATCAGTGATGCAAACACCTAATAAGAGCAAGATGACCGTGAGAAGATAAATATCCATTTCATAGTTTCTCCTTAGATCTATATGTATTTTGATGAATCACGGAGTCCTTGTTTAGACAGCAAAGAAAGATTGTTACCATATGCTAGCCAACTGGTATTTTTCAAAATATAGTGTGAATGCTGATATTTGCAATATTGGTCAAATAGAAGCAAAGGTTTTAAAAGAGGCAATTTATTTTAAAGACCCTATTTAAAATAATGACTTAAATATCTAATTTAGATTCAATGGGGAAATAATTCATTGTTCTGAGGTAGTTGCCAAACATCCCCAGATCATCACTGCAGAGAGGAAGGTGCTTCTGAAGATCCACAGCTCACCTGAATTGAATAATGCACATCTCATTTGTCTGCCCTCTTTCTGTCTCCCTGCACCACACACAGTTCAAAAGAAAGAGTGGAGAATGGCATAATACAGGTCAATGTACGTTTTACGTCAAGGAGTCTGGTACCTGTGTCACCAGTTCCTTGGGGAAAAGCTGTAATTGCTAGATTCCTGTGCAATTTATTGTGCACAGACACGTCCAATGATGTCACCATTTATTAATGCTGGGAACACCATTTATTCTTCAGATTTTTTTTAGGAGAACCTAAGTTCATCCGAATGCTGATGGCGATGAAGCTGCAGTCAGCAGGTAGATGATCATCATCTCAGAACAAATGCTTCTGAACATTTGTGAACTTCAGTTTATACACCCACAGAATTTGAGGCTTGGAAGTGATATTCTTAGATTAAGGAATCTGTAATGGCTATTCAGCAATAAAGACATAAAAGGGTTCTTTCAGCCAAGTTGTTGGTGGAATTTTGTTTCCTATTCCTTAAGTATGGTAAGATTTGGGTGGATTGAATCTGTTTTAATGAATTTTACATTTAATAATACTTAAAGTTCAGATTTGTTGAGACTTTGATATTGTTAAATTCTACTGGTCTCAGGTTAGGTTAACACACTGTATCTATTCTTATTTGCACCTTAAATTATACTCTAGACTATATAGTAACCAGTAGTCTCTATTAGCTCTTGAGCCTCATAGTCCTATAGTGGTTTTCAGTATCATTTACTTCCGTGCACTCTCACCACTCTCACCACTGCAACTGCTTTCATAGTGACTCACATCTCCTTGTTGTTAAAAGGGGGAAAGAGGAGGAAATGGCGGGAGTGGGGGCGGGAGGGGAAGGGAATTTAATGGAAATTGAGATATATAGAGTACTATTAGTTCAGGCTGTGATATTACTCTATATTCTGAAACATGGGGGAATATTAAAAAAAAAAAGTTAAAAATAAAATGCAGTCTAGTTATTTTTTAACTGAAAAGAGATTATACTATTTAATCTATATTTTATATACATACATTGCAACCATTTATGTCTGTGTTAATGTGTGGGATCATGTATGTTTATGTATATTTATGTATGTATTTATGTATATATGCATGCATGAGAGATGCCACGTTGAATTTCCTTGGGAAGAAAAGGGAGGAATAGGAAGAATCTATTAAGAAGGTGGAGAACATGGGAAGATTGCTATTGAGGTCTGAAAATGTATAAAACTGATCACAACATAAAGGGCTAATTTTTCACTAGAAGAGCAGAGGGGAACACGCTATTAGGCTTTAAAGGCATACAAGGTGTTAATTTAGGTTCTAAATTCTGATTTTTCAGTATATAGAGAAGACATTACACAGAAGTGCATCAACATTTTCTTTGTACACTACAGTAATAGTAATAATGGCATTAAAAGCTCCACTCTCTCAGTGCATCAGGTTTTAAATCTCACAAGGGCAGAGATATCAAGCTGACAGCATAAGTGGGGGAAAAAGAAGTTAAAAAAATTTCACAAAATGTGTTATATCTCTAAAAGAGGAAAAATATAATGCTGATTTCATAATGCTGTGGCACAGAGAAGGCCATCTTAGAATTTATTCCTTCCTTCCTTCACTATTGTCAGTATTTCATTTATAAACCTTTCATCTGTGTATGTGATACTTTTTGTTGGTAAGCCCCTCTCTCTCACTGTCTCTTTCAGACTTACTTCGTTACTATATCTGATTTCACACATAGAAGTAACAGACCATCTGGGATACAGGGAGACAAACACCAAGCTCCCTGGACAGTGGGATGCCTACCCTTAAGAAATGTGGCAATTACTATGTGACTGTGTGACTGACAAAGTAATGTGTCACTCAGTGAATCCTTGACGCTGGACATGTATAAAATTGTTGTTATGTATCACGGATTTGTATGTTTTATTATGATGAAATATTTCACACTAAAAGCAACAATTTTTAATCAAGCAATTCACACTTCTCCATAGATATGTAATAATTTTTAGGAGAAGACATCTATTTATGATTTGGCTGTACTAGGCTTCTTTTACGTCACTCACATGTAAAACCCAACTCCCAGACTTCATTTTTTTTAAACTACTGGCATGTAGTGCTGGAAAAATACCTCAATTTCAACAGAAAACTGAAAGATCACTGAAAATGTATTTGCTTACCTCTTGTCCATGTTCTTTAGGATGAAGGCAGAGTTTTCACCACACCAGCATCTTTCCCAAATTAATGTCAATATCATCTTACTTTTCACTCAAAAAATGTCAAAACCTAACATAAACAGAAGCAATACATCTGGGTTTACATTAGCTGAAACACACAACATCATCTAGAAATAAGAATTTATTTAAAAAACTTTATGATGGCAGGCTGTAAACATATTTATCGAAAATTTTTAGCCAGGAAAAAATGCTTGTTCAGGAAAGAAAGTAACATATTCTCAGCTTTAATCACATACTTATATTCTAACTTACTCGAGGTACACTTCTGTGCATTTTTCCCTGTTAACGGCTTTATGCTTATTATTAGAACCAATATTTAATCTTGGATTACAACAATGGTTTTTCATGCGTCATGTAAAAGTGTACTCATACTAAGGTCATGCTACCAATCTTCGCATAATTACCAAAGTCCAAACCAGATGGTAGTAAAACAAAAATCGAGCTGCAAGGCTGGTTAGTTTTATATGCTGTTTTGTTTCTCCATCCCACGGTGTTTTGCCATCAAAACTAGATCAAGTTTCAGGCACTATTTGGGAATTACATTTGAGCTACTACCTTTTTAGGGTTCTCATTCCATCAGTAAATTTAACTACCTAAAAAAGGAAAAACATAGAATTCTGAAGATCAGTGAGTGACAGACCATATTTGTTTTATTACTAATCAGGCATAGAGATGAGAACGCAACACATGCCAGTATTACTCAATCTATTCAGAAAGAAAAAGGGAAAAAAAAAGAGTAATTCATTATTAAACACACACCTTTGTTGATCCTTCATTCGTTAGAGCAATTTCCTTAGTGCTATCCAATATTCAGATGAAAAAAAAACAATTTTAAAATGCGTGTTTTATTATCGATGAAAAAGGTAAGATAATTGTGAGGTTGATTTCCAGGGTTATAAGCATGTTATGCCTCAAGAACCTTGACTAGAAGTCCAGTCCTTTTCACTTTTTCAGGCTCTCTGATATCACATGCTATAAATTTATACTAAGCTAGGGGCGATAAAAGCAATTTCAATTGACGTTTGTAAGCCTACTTAAGTACTCCTAAAGTAATGCTACGGCTTGCCAGGAAGAACTTTGAAGTACTTTTCAGCTAATCTTTGGCTCCTAGAAGATTATTCATTAAGCTATATACCATCCATTGCTCTTTAAGGTTGTCTGCAAGGTAAAAAATACAATGGTCTTATGTTAATCATTTGAAAATATGTCAGTGAAATTATGCAATATTTAATAGTGTAAACTCTATTATTAATGATTTTATGCAGCTTAACAGCTCCTTGCACATGTAGAATTTCAATATTTAAACATAAAAAAAACCACCACACAAAGAAACTTTCCCAAAGGTACTAAAATGTTTTATTTATTTAAATATAAAGTTAAATTGAAGGTGGATGAACAACTTTGTGGCTATTATGAATAGTCCTATAAATTATAAACAGGATAAAATCCTTATGGAGTCTGTATACTGTTAGAAAAGAAGAAAAATGTTCTTCATTGCAAAGAAAACTTTGTTTATCTTGTTCAAAGTTCTGTTTTTTCTTCTCTATTTATGTTTCCCCTGGCATAGTTCCAATATTTTAGGTGGAACTCAGACACTTAAATACAGAATTAGGTTCCAGAACATCTCTGTGAAAATAAGCAGCCCTTGTTTGACTTTGAAGTCCACCGGGATCAAGATTTATGCTTCTGTGCCTGTGCAGAACTTCCATGTTTTGAATATTTCAAATCCTTTTTCTCTCCTAAGTTATACTGAGCTCCAGTGATCCAACAATTGATCTCCCAGTATACACACACACTGAGGAAGAATTATCACTAATCATAGTTGTAGACTCTTGCTTTTAAAACAGCTGCTGGTGACTCCTGCTCTTTTTAGGAAATAGCTTCACGGACTGAATATTCACTTATAGAATGAGAGACCTGTAGGAGTCCAAATTTGCATGACATTATTCCATAATCATGAGACTGTGAACTTTTCTGGGATTATGTCACTCTTCATTTCTGTTGGAGCTATGAAACATTCAGAAAGAAATTCAAAATGCCTCATGCCAAAAAAAGAACACAGAGAAAAGGACCTGTCTCTGTAATATAGGAATTAAACCCACAAGCAGCAAAGAGCAGGTCCTGAGTTTCAGTCACTGCTTCCAGGTCACTTAATATATATTGACTTATTTTCTATGCCTATAATTAGTATAGTGCAGAATATAATTTATTTCCTTATATCTTTCTATAGATTCCACTGTGCCAACATCTCCAGCTCAACATCTACTAGGTCTGTCCAGCGTATTCCTAGGTATTTTCTATGTCCTCCTCAAGAGAGAGCTATACTGTTCTCCAGTAGACATTTATTTCTTGGCTGTACCAGATACACAGGAACACATCCAGAAAAGGTCTGTCGATACATGTGGTGCCTCAGTTCATGTGGACAAGGACTAGCTCAAGCTCTGTCTGAGGAATAATTTTAGCACAGGCATGCAGCTGATATTGTGGGACCATCCAGAAACAGGTACTTCCTAGAAAGAATGTAAAGTTTCTTAATCATAAACAGGACTGGTCATGAGACAAAATCTAGGTGCCCAGCTGTCTCCAAAGAGAAACATTTCTGGGTTATTTTATAACTACAGTTTCACACTCCTAGGCTTTGGATTCATCCCGACAGTTTGAAAAGCTGATAGTTACAGTGTTCCCTCTGTAGCTAATGGGAAAAACCAAACATTTCATAAAATCGAATTGAGGTACTTAGTTTAAGTGGCTATTTTGAATGTATTCACAGACCCTGGTTCTCAAGGGTGATTTCAACCACCCCAACATCTGTTGGAAGGGTAACACAGCCAGGCATAGGCAATCCAGGAGGTTCTTGGATTGCATTGACAACAACTTCCTTCTCCAAGTGGTTGAGGAGCCCATGAGGAAAGGAGCTATGCTGGACCTTGTGTTTACCAACAGGGAGGGGCTGGTAGACAGTGTCAAACTCAAGGGTAGCCTGGGCTGTAGCAACCATGAAATGGTCGAGTTCGAGATCCTCGAGGCAGCGAGGAAGGTGCACAGCAGGCTGACCACCCTGGACTTTGGGAGAGCTGACTTTGGCCTTTTGAAGAATTTGCTTGGCATGGTGTCGTGGGATGAAGTGCTGTAGGGAAGAGGGGCCCAAGAAAGTTGGTTAATATTCAAGGACCACCTCCTCCAAGCTCAGGAGCGATGCATCCCTACAAAGAGGAAGGCAGGCAGAAAAGCCAGGAGGCCTGCATGGATGAATAAGGAGCTCCTGGACATGAC
>VUYV01000135.1:1989516-2071757 GCA_008711295.1 Anarhynchus alexandrinus
GGGGAGATCTTCTTGCGGCCTTCCAGTACCTAAAGGGGGCCTAGAGGAGAGCTGGGGAAGGACTTTTTACTAGGGCATGTAGTGATAGGACGAGGGGGAATGGCTTGAAACTGGAAGAGGGCAGGTTTAGATTGAACATTAGGAAGAAGTTTTTCACTTTGGGGGTGGTAAGGCACTGGCACAGGTTGCCCAGAGAGGTTGTTGAGTCCCCATCCCTGGAGGTGTTCAAGGCCAGGCTGGACGTGGCCTTGGGCAACCTGGTCTAGTGGGAGGTGTCCCTGCTTATGGCAGGGGGGTTGGAACTCGATGATCTTCAAGGTCCTTTCCAACCTAAACGATTCTATGATTTTATGACTCTATGATATTCTCTGAGTTTTAGGTAGTTCCATCTGGCAGAACAGACAGTGATAATAATCTTATTTTATTTTATTGCTTTAGTTTTCAGCTGTCTGACATTTTACACTTGGATTTTGATTTTCCGAAGCTCAGCACTTGCATAACCCATCCTGAAAGTCTGCCTTTAGGATCAAATTGCTGATTTGGGTTCCTACTAGGACCTTAAATCAATAATTCCTAAGACATTAGATCTGTAATTACAGATCATTTCTTTACATGTCAGCATAGCTATTCCCCATAATTGTGAAGTTTAAAATCCAGGCTAGGTGTGCCTGACTGGATGGTCATTGCTAAAACAACTGTATGATTCTGAGGCTCAGACTGCTGACAGCAGGTTTCACAACCAAGAGGATTTAATTAAGGTAGATAAGTACAGGTTTGAGTTCAAGATTTTAAAATATAAGTTTTTGTCTGATAACACTGTTGCCTGTCCTGAGAGGCTTCAACAAAGTGTATTTAGAGGAGGTTGCTTGCTTTTTTGAAGCAACAAATATTGGAAAGCTGTAAACATCACTCACCTGATAAAAATCTGGATACTTTAGTAGCACTGAGATAGATATTTTAGTAGCACTGAGCTCTAAAACTCCATGGAATCTTTATGCTGGACATTTTTCAAATCCAAGAAAAGACATTTTCTGATTCAAGAAAAGATACTCAAAGATCTTGCATACACTTACATAGTTAAATCTGTTAGATCAAGACAGAAGCTGAAAGCATTTATGTACCTAAGTGACCGGAAGAAGATTAAACCTAAAGTTCAAGTTAACTGCAACCAAGTTAATTGTAAACTTTAGAACCTATTTTATTAGCTTCATTCAATCATAATCTCATTTTTTTAGGCTGAAGAGAAGATGCAGAGTTGTAGAAATTTGTTGGGCTCAAAAGTCCTGAAAATTCTATACACTTACAAAGTATTGCTAACAGAGTTGCTGAAAAATATTAATATTTAATGAATATTAAAAGAACTAGAATACATTTTTCTATGGAAAATCCCATTAGAACTTGATTTAATTGAATACTATCTGAAGAAATAAAAATAAAAACACAAACAAAAACAAAAAAAAACCCCAAACCTAACTCTACAAAGCCAATTTTTAGAAATGTTAATGGGAAGTTTGATGTTAATTCCAAAGAGATTGGAATTTCTCCATAATACAATACTGACTTCCCATTTAATTAAAATTTAATGTTAGGTTGCTGCATTTTTCACTGAATTTGGCATGCTGACATGGAACTCCTGACAACATAAACAATGAATGTACTTTACATAGGAAAACTGAAATCTCCTTAGTGTGTGCTATTGTATACTGAAATGAGGTTGTTTCAAATAGTCTCACTGCAGGGAAGCTGAACCATTTGGCTCATCCCGTATCTGCTTCAGCATTAGTCTGTGCTTTCTGCACAAATCCTTACTGTGAGCCAAACGATTGCTGTGTGAGGTCCAAGCACAAACATTTTCTCTTCAGGACACTTCAGCTGCTGATCCAGCACAGAGGAGTTGTTTCCTTCTCTTCCCTTGCAGGCACACTAATCCCAGAGAAAAGCTGAGAGGGGAGCTGGTCCATGTTAAATAAAGAGCTCACTTGAGCACGTGTGCCAAACACAAATGTAAACAGCAACCTGCTCGTGCTCCCTCCACAGCAAGACCCTTCCCATTGCAACCTCATCTGGTGGGCAGGTCTGGTGGTGGTGGGCAGTGATGAAGACAAAGCAAAGGCTTGCAGCACCTATCAATCATAAATGTATAAATTAGGATGCAATTATTATTAGTTTGCCTTGAAATTAAGCATAGGCATACTAGAATAATATAGATAACCACCACATTATGTGCTTTGTAACACGGTGATGGCAGGACCAAACATAATGTATAAGCACTTTAGCATTTTACATGAGTATGTAAGCAATGTGACCACCAAAGAGGCAAAAAAATATGTTTGTAGTTACATGTAGCAGACACTCAAGGAACAAAAATCTACCAGACAGATAAGCACAAGGGACTGCGGACAGGCAGGACATCCTGCCAACTTACACAGCAAGGATGACTGGTAAAACTGAAAAGAAGAGAGCTCTCTTTTCTGGGAGGGGAGGTAATAGAATAATATTTATTTAAAAAATAGAGAAGTGAAGAAAACTGAGGAAAGAAGATAATGTCACAGAGGCTCTAACTTCTTTTGTCAAGCAGCTCTCAAGCCTGATCATCATGGCCTCAGTGACTAAGAGCCAGCAGAGACTAAAGCCATCTCTGTGAGATTGCATCTGCACATCTAGTTTAGAATGTCATTGTTAAAGACTAACAGTTTTGTGTGTGTGTCAATAATGATTAATTGAATCACATGTGACACACGTGAGAATTAACCTTTAGCACAAAGTATGCTCTTAATGAAGGAATTCAGAAAGTTTTTGTTTAGAATTTTAAAACTGTCTAGATTTGCCAGTTTCATAACCATTCCCATCACAGTGCTCTCTGATTCTCTGATTCATAGATATACATATACAAATCCACATTCAATCACAAAAATGGAATCACTATAATATCAAATTGTTAATTATGAACTATATTTCTGTGTCTTTCCTATAATTTATATTTGTTCTGAGAAGTTCCTGCATTTCAAATGTGTCAAATAGTTTACAAGCAGCAAAAGTTCCACTTAAGTTCTCCATTCCCTCCAAAAAAGGGAAAATACATCAAGAAGAAGAAAAAGAAGAAGAAAGAAAAAGAAAAGAGATACAAATAAAAGGGGAAACATGTCATTTTAAGCATGCTTTAATGCCTACTCTTTTTCCAATTCTTCAATCATAGAATCATAGAATAGTTTGGGTTGGAAGGGACCAACCTGACCTGGAATGTTTCCAGGGATGGGGCAGGGATGGGGCATTCTTTCTTTGGACTATCTCAGCTCCCGATTGAAACTAGTACTGCTTTATTTAAAACTGCTATGTTGAAAACTGTTTCATTTAAAACTGCTGTATTTAAGCTTACCACATTCTATACACTTGGAAGTCCTTGTCATTTCCAACTCACTGACTCTAAAAAAGCAAAAAATTCTTTAATTCCACTGACAGTTTTCAGGAAACAGAATTATATGTGGATCAAACACCTGCAGACAAACACTAGCTATTAGAGCTGCAACCATTAATTTGACTGGTGTTTCCTGTGTTTCCTTTCCATCCTCTATAGTTTCTTGGTAGTCAATAGTTTTCTCTTGTATCTCCTGAGATTTTTTCATTTTCTTGTCAGATTTGTGCTGTACCAACTCTGAACAAAGTAGATTCCAAAAAAAAGTTTGATAAATAATTATCAGTCTTCCCCACTGTGATGTCTGATCCCTATAGTATAAGGGATTCATATTCATATTAGAGATTTATATTGATTTCCAAAATGACAGTCTGGTATTTTTCACTAGTCACAATAAAATCAACACTAAAAGTGCTACAACCTGGGTTCAAAGGAAAGGCAGGAATATTTGGGCTTATTTTATGTTTTGCCTGAAAAGAGCAAGCGTGAATTTATCAAAAACTATGTCCTGGCCAAGCACAGAGGCGTAATTGAGGAGGAGTGTTTAGAGATTATAATTTACCACTTTCCTTCTGGTTGCTGTAAAGGTAGAGCAAGGTGCTAGTCATAAACAGGATGCTAACATCCAAGAACTTTTTTACAGAGTCCTGTGTGAGATTGTGAATGATCTGCCCTGAAATTTTCCCTGAAAATTACCATTCAGCTATAAAAAATAATTTTAGGTGGCAGTGTTCAGACTGCCAAAGGCTATCATAGGAGCATCAGCTGGATCCAGATTTCCATGCCAGTTCAGAATTACTTCACCGCTAGCGCCTAGCTGTAAACCTGTAGTGGAACTGGCTGCTTGCCTGCTTGCAGTCCCAATGAGGAATTTGCATTTATAAATCCACATGCTAGCTCTCACAGCTTGCTGGCATTAGCACCTTCACCCCGCTTTCAGTCAGAAATTTCATAGCCATGCTGAGTTCTTCTGAAAGTAAAATCCTGTATTTCTGAATTTCTTCATAATTACTTGTTGGACAGTTAAGCTTATCTCCTTGATGATGCATCCAATTGTGAAGTTCCGGCAATTTCTTAAATACTGCCTCCAAATTGACTGCATTACAAAAATGGCTGGAGAATGCCTGCAGCATTTTGAAATGAATAGTTATCATAGAATTTGGGAAAATACTGTTTCGTAGATGTGAAATGAGAGGACTATTCAACCAGACCTTTAAAATGTCTATGTTAACCTCCACTTACAATTAATGGGGAGAGATAGACACCTTTAGGTTATAAGTCACCTCAGCCTCAGGTAGATGTCTAAAATTACTTTGATGACTTGCATCCTTAAATTTTCTATTTCTTTTCATTGACATTAAATGGACATGGGCACAGTCTTCTACACTGTGATGAATCCCACCAGTGCAGCTACAAGTCTTCCCTAGGGTTCTGCTGAGTGGCCATCTGATCTTTCCAACAGCAGATTTTAGGCAGTCTCTGTAAGCTGCGTAGCTGATTGCTACAAAGCCATCACAATCCCAGTTTATTTATGCAATGAATTCCAATGGGAATTTTAGAGCTTGATGTACCCTGACGTGCGGAAAGCAGACTCCACAACCGAGATGGTTGTAAAGTAGGTATGTTTATTCAGCGCTGGGCAGCACGGGGGGTCGCCCCACCACAATCGTGCGCGCCCAATGCAGCGGCTTTCTCAAATATATATAGTACTTAATCACATAAACATAAGATTTCTGAACATGCCTATACATATTCATGACCTGTCCCCGCTTCGTATTAAAATTAACTCTAATACATCATTTTCATAAACTCCTCCCAACTACGCTTGCGCATTGCCTCCTGGTGGTGGTCGCTGAGGGTCGTGAGGATGAAGGCTGATGATTCCTCTTCATCACCGCAAGTAACCTTTTGCTTTTGCGCAGACTCAGTTCTTCCTTGGTCTTTGTCCAGACCGCAGGGTCGGTTTCAACCGCTTCTCCAGACAGGTTCTTGTTCATTATCAGGAGCTGCCCTTGACAACTTCACAAGACTTCTTGCTTCGTCTGGTGTTCAGTAAACTATCAGGCCTGTTTTCTAGGTTATATGTCACTACTAGCCAATTAGTACAGAATGTGTCATTATCTCTATCATATACCCCTGACTCAACCCTAGTCTAATTCATAAACCAATCAGAATATTTATTAATCTCTTAATTTGCAATTTTTTATGACCATTAGCTTTATTTAATTAAATTCACTGTAAAAAAACCTGTAAACTATAATACTATTGTTGCCTACTAAACAGTGCTATCATTGGGAGATCACTTTACACTTTATGTCGTGCTGTCAAAAACC
Source organism: Anarhynchus alexandrinus (assembly GCA_008711295.1). NCBI lineage: Eukaryota > Metazoa > Chordata > Aves > Charadriiformes > Charadriidae > Anarhynchus > Anarhynchus alexandrinus. Next base: position 1,995,262 of record VUYV01000135.1, read on the forward strand.
ATTCTGCTAATAAACTTCTGGTATGACCTGGTATCAAGAACTGTTCAAGTACCCTAATATAAATAGTCCGTTTTATTTGATGTTCTATTCTGACAGCTTCATTCAAATATTACATGTTTAGTGTTTTCCGGGTAATTGTCCATACTCAAGGCAGAGACAATAAAATATTCTTTTTTGTTAAAAGATGGGTTTACCTGCACAAAGACAACTTTGACAAGGTATTTCATATAGTCAGTCAATACCTAAAACAAAAGAATGCTATGATATTTTACAGATCTCTTCTTTTAAATGCAAAATAAATGGCATTTCATAATATTTATTAGCCGCAGTAAAATACATGCGAGTGCATACCATTATTCTCTATCCTCTTAAATCTTTAAACCAACTACAGAAGAAACTTATTTTTAAAAGTTACATGGATGCAAATTGAATTCAGATCCACTGATTCACTGTATGTCTGTAGGGCTCAGCATGACTTTTGAAGTCAAAGAGGTAGTTTCAGACTGTAAATTATTTTAATATATTGAGTATTTTAACAGATAACAGGTTACTTTATCTATCTGACATTGTAATAACTACTCACACAGAAAACACAGATAATAGAAATAGAACAGGAAATTGGACATTTTAAGGTATTAACACAAGGGGTAAAATGGCAGAAAAAGTAAAAATTTAAATCAAATATCAGCAGCGCCTGCAGTAGTACTCCTTATGAGAATAGTTACTTTTGTCTCACATTTGCCAGCTACCTACCTGCAACATCCATGAGTGCTGACAGTATCAAGGCTGCTACTTTCCTTTTTTCTTGTTTGATACCTCCTATGCAATCTGTAGGATTTACTGAAATGTGGAATGACGTCTTAAATCACCTCACAGGGAGAGTACGAAAACATAGGTGCACTTAAACAAGTGCCAGGTACGATTCTGCATGTATGCTGTGAAGTCCTCTGTGTCTCAGACTCAGGTCTCAGAAAAATATTCTCTGCTTAGGAACTTAAACCATTACAGCAAAAGAACTTTTCCTCTGTTTCTCTTAGGCTGTTCTTTTGCAGAGTGTGCATTTGTTCTTCTCTTTTCCCTTTTTCAGCTTGCTGAAGTCCCAGGTTATTGAAGAAATGACCACTACTCCTTAACTCTGTCAGAAAAGTTAGCAAACTTTGCTAAATCTGTCAGCAAAGCACATCCTCATGCTAAACAGCGAATGTCTCTCTCAAGGGAACCTCTTCTTCATCAGCTTGAGTCTGTGGTGCACCAGTAAGAATTGTATATAAAAATGCCTGTGAAGATGCCTCAGTGGTGCAAAGTTTGTTTATTTTTCTCACAGAAACTGTGGCCTTGCAATATAATGACAGGATTTTTTTTTTCTGAAGTTTGAATATTTTTATGTGTATTCCTATGTCTGTAAATGTAGTTTATTTGTGCTGCATTTTTTCCACTGCTGTCTGATATGTTGTTAGAATTACTTTCTCTGCAGCGAGGAAGCATGTTTCCTTATTCTTTTGGTACAAAGAGAGACAAAAAAGAAAAGGAAGTTACCAAAGCCTCACAGCTAATATTATTGAGCTTTGGTCATTAATACAGTGGAAAAAATATGACTGTACCTTGTTTCATTCTCTAATAAAAACATCCTGAACCATGGCAGGTTCCAAGATTGTTTTCCGTCTGACCACCAAATCTTTGTCAATCCATGTCTTCTGATTTCCTCCCATCACCCCACTTTGGTTGACATCACTGAATACTCTATGTTATCTTTCCACTCTTCTTCCTGAAAAGCAGAAGTACCTATCTTAAGTGTTCTGACATATATATCTAACTACTCAGTACATACACAATATAAAAGCCATGTTGAGATTTATTAACCTCTCAAATTAGAGACTGAGATGCAGCTCAGTTACCATCTACTTTTGCTACTTTTTTTTTACCTTTGACAACCTTATCCTAAAGGATGATGAATAACAGATGTTAAAGACATCTTCTTAGCAAAAGATACCCTTACGTATGTTCTCTTTCTCTAATATTACCATCTTTATCCCTCCACATTGCTTATACATAGTGCTCTTCCACATTAATATTAACAACACCCTTAGGATTATTTCTATGTGTAATTAAGTACAAAATCAATTAGCCTGGAAGTTTTGATTAAACGCTTGTAAAGTATTAAAAAGGCGTTTCTTTACAAAGTTATTTCTGATTACATTGTGACGATGAAAGCACAACATTTTAACTTAAAAAAAAATTCATATTATCTTAATATTTATTTTCAGTTTCCCCTTAAACTAGGAAAACAATAACCTTTCTCAGTAATAGGGGTAGATGCTAAATAGAGCAGTCTGTCCCTGTATATATATAAAACTTGCTTAGCATCCAAAACAGACTACTTTTAAAGTTAGTATGAGAAATAATCCCTGGCCAGAGCTAATTCCCTCCCTGTCACGTCTGGAAAGTGCTTGGCAGAAGACATTGTCCCAATGCAATCCTATGCCAGGGACAGGTAAAATACACCTGTTACATAAAAAGGCAGTATAAACACGAGTATGCCAGTGTCCAGGAATAATACCATCACTGTTTAATTTAGTAGTATAGACACAATGAAAGATGGTGAAATTAATTTAAAAGCTAAAGCTAACATAGCCACTCAGATAAATGTGCTTGTTAACAACTGTTGCCATGTTGAACCAGATAATCCCAGTCTCTTTCAAGAGCAGCTGAATGGTCAGTCTATACTTACAAAAATTAAAAAGACCCATTTAGTCAAAATCATCCCAAGGCCTAGGTCCTATTTCATTGTCTGTGGCAATTGATGGGGCTGGGTTTGAGTGAGTAGGAACAACATCTTTGTTTCTTTTTAAACTTTTTTCTTTCTTTTTCTTTCCAGAAAAACTTCTAAGATCAGCAGAGATTATCCTTTATATTTTTTTATCTTTCCTCAGTTGCCATGAATAAAGTGATTACCTGCTTCCTCCTGATCATCTTCAGTAGTCTGCTTAATGCCCAAAAACATCTTTATATTCTCCCTGTGCACAACTTGGAGAATGAGCATACAAGTCTGCTAAAAGCAATAATTCAAAGGCAAAGGTTTGATGTTTAAAGACTTACCATATCATTGAGTAGATATTTAGTGGGAAGAGCAATTTATTCATTTGTGTCCAGAAAACTAAGCCTTAGCTATATTGTCTTTGACCTTTTGTGGCATTGTTCCCATCTCCTGTGGATGTCCTGGCAACAAAGTCCTACTGAAATTTCTTTGTAGATTGTGGGCTGATCATGCAGAAATTGAAACGGTGATGCCAGGCATATTCTTTGCATGTTCTAATGAGTTTTGCTCTCTTTCTCAGGCCAGCTGGCTGAGCAAGCTTTAGATAATGTACAGGAGCCAAAGCAAACAAATGCTCAGATTAATAAAGAAATAGCTGCAGCTCAAACCAGATGTATCTTAAGGGTTTATAGGCCTTCAAAAGACTGTAAAGACAATTTCCACCTAGTGAGTATGAAGAGCAAAACTGATACTAGGGATCTTATACTATATAAATACTGCATAGCTTTCAATCTTTTCTCAGTAGCATTTTGTGCAAATAAAATTAAAGACTTTCTCAGCTGGCCTAGCAGAGCTCTGGCTAGGTGTGAAGCAGAGCTGCAGTTTATTCTCAGTTCCTTCATCCTGAGCCAAGAGTTGTGGCTGCAGTATGATAACCAGTAGACTGAATGAAAAGACTGGACTTGATTATGTTTGGTAGTAACAGGTGTGGGAAGGACATAAGAAAGAACTATAGGATTTTTTCCAAAGAGCATTGGATGTTGAAAGAGAACATATCTTATTCTTTTCAAATATAAAACCTCATTTCTGTTGTTGAGTGTAAACAAATTGCATTAGCTTCACATATAAAAATTGCTTTCAAAGGTAATGCTACATAGTCAGCCTATATTTAACAGTGCTTAGGGACTATCTGACCCACTAAAAGGTTAAAACCAAGAAAGAAGACTTATGTGCTACAGTAGAGTGAGATGTTGTACTGAAGAATTTATGCTGAGAATATATTCACATATACAGTCATTAAGAGCTAGCTCTGGCTAGGCACATATCTAACAGCATGAAGATCTGTCACCTTTCTTTACTGTGGTAAACACAAATACATTTTCCCAAGCCCTTGAAGGTGTCTAAGACACAAAGAGTATCTTAGAGCACCAGGATATGTCCATAGAAATAGAATGAACAATAGTAAAAACTAGTGAGTCTTTAAATGCCTTAAAATTCTCCACCCCAAGCTGTGGGCTGTTTGCTGCCCCCACTCTTCACTGAAAATGATCCCTTTTTACAGCAAGTAAAACATTTAGACATGAAGTTCTATTCTACTAGTGTCACAACATAAAATCACAAAAACTGAAAGCTTCTCATACTCAAGCACTCTGTGGGGTTGCCTTGTTGGGCTACATACCTTTTTTCCATTCTAGCACTCCACACATTTGACTTTCTCAGGACAACAATGGGTCTTTGACTCAGCCTAAATGGACTGCCTAAAGGTATGTACCAGGAACCCACAAAGTTGGTGGGTAGTTCAGCCTGCATGGACTTCTCCTGACTGCTTCGAAAATGTGTGGGGAAATGTGGCTGATCTGGAACAGCTACCTGCAAAAACTATACAGAGCACTCTCCAGTACCACAGTTAGCTTTTCTCCTGGGGTGGCTGTTACATCAGTTTCTTTGTTGGAATGCAAAACTCAGTATGGGAGTAAACCACATTTTTTTATAAGTATACAATAATATATAAACATATAATGATGTCGATACCATCATTAAATTATGAGTACTGTCAGGGTATAATGCAGGCTGGCTACTCCCTGGGGGCCGGGTGCTGCTGATACTTGGGTCAGCAGGGCAAGTGCTCCCAGCAAGGGGTCAGGGCCAGCACAGAGAAGCAGCCAGGGGCAGCTCCCAGCCTAGACCATGGGTCACATTTGTGGTGAGAAGTCAAGTCCACTTGTCAGGGTGCAGATCAATGAAATGTGTGGGTAGACAGAGACATGACTGCAGCACAGCTGAATTGCAGCCCAGGGAAGGGCTGAGGGTGATAGTCTCTGCTTAGAAGCAGCTCCTAAGGAAAATAAGGGTAACTTCTTGCTGAGGCTCCTAACTTTCATCACAACAGCCCTACACAAGGTCACCAGCTATAAATTGGTTTGACCACAAACATTCATGCCCCAGGAACTGCAGGAATGTGCTCAGAGACCTCATACTAAACTCCTAAGATGTGTCCTCACATGTGGAACTCTGCCTGGGGATGTATAAGAAGCCGACTAAGAGTTTATGGGTTAAGATTAACAAGCCCAACTCTCTCAGCGTTTCTCCATAGGAGAGATGTTCCATCCCTCTAACCATTTTCATGGCCCTGCTCTGAATCTGCTCTAACAGGTCCATGTCCTTCTTGTTCTGGGTGCCCCAGAATTGGATGCAGTACTCCAGGTGGCATTTCACAAGAGCAGAGTAGAGGGGGAGAATCGTCTCCCTTGACCTGCTGTCCACATTGCTTTTTTTGCAGCCCAAAATATGATTGGCTTTCTGGGCTGCAAGCACACATTGATAGCTCATGTCCAATTTTTCATCCACCAGTACCCCCAAGTCCTTCTCCGCAGGGCTGCTCTCAATCCACTCATCCCCCAGCCTGTATTTGTGCTTGGAATTGCCCCAATCCAGATGCAGGACCTTGCACATGACCTTGTTGAAATTCATAAGCTTCACACAGGCCTACTTCTCTAGCCTGTCAAGGTCCCTCTGGATGGCATTCCTTCCCTCAAACTTATTAACTGTACCACTCAGATTCATGTTGTCCGCAAATTGCTGAGGGTGCACTCGATCCCAGTATGTCATTGATTAAGGTATTTAATAGCATTGGTCCCAGTATGGGCACTCGAGGGACACCAGTCATTACTAGTTTCCACTCAGACGTTGAGCCATTGACTGTAACTCTTTGGACACGGCCATCCAGCCAGTTCCTCATTCATCTGGGATAAGAAAATAACTCATAAAGCATGGAGTGCCAGTTAGAGTGGCGCTTCAGAAAGGCCACCCAAAGAGAAGATTGGTTGCCAAAAGATTTTTCACTTGTAGTGAATCACTGCTGAAAAGAGCAGTGATTGGAGGTTTTGGGATAAGCCTGAGACAAGGAGATCAAGCCCCAAGTTTGCGGTTAGGGTGGTGACAGAGACGTGATATAGAGGATCCAGTTAGAGCAGAGCTGTGAAGGAGTTGGCTAAGGAAGGGATGGGCTGCCAAAAGCTTTCTACAGTACGAGGACTGTGGCAGCCAACTCCTTGGGCAACCCTTTTTCTACCTTCCTTCAAGTGGAACTTGAGGATTTGCCCCTAACCTTAAATTTCTCATCACATTTTTGTGGTATGAGTCCCTGATTGACAACTCAGTATGATGACCCTAGGGGGTCAATATGTAGCTGGCATTGTTTTAAGCAGTTTGACCCTGAGAACTGTGGTGTCTTGGTAAATAAATAGTGTCTTTCCTGTCTTCGGAGTCTGAGCAGGGCTTGATTCTCCCCTGGGATAAGGGTAGTTTTATGCTGTGAATCCCAGGACCAGGACTTGGAGGAGCCTTGGAGCCCTGGGTTGTTGAGAGAGTCACCACTGCAGGGAGTAGATTCTGTTGGTCCATGGAGACAAAGAGGTGGGTCCTTTGGAGCCTGATTATCACAAGGTTTAGTGCCTACGGCAAACTAAGTCAAGGGTCCTTGGAAATCTGCACAGGGACAGTTTTGTGGGCAGGTTCTGCATAGCCTAAGGGCCAGGCCTCATGATGCTCACCTCAGGGCCTGACAGAGCTTCAGATAACTGCAAGGAGCATTGAGGGATGGATGGTCTCTCATGGAAAGGGAGCCAAGACCTGAGCATGATAACATGACTGATGGGGCGGGGCCTGATTTGCATCTGCAGTGAGATCACCACCTACAACCTGAATACCTGTGGTAGCCTTACAAGGAGCCTACATATTTCTCTTTCACTGCATTGTTGAGTGCTCCATTACAACCAGTGGATCAATCTCAGAGGCCTTTACTAAGACACGTCTGAACTGCTGAACAAAGAATTACACTTCACTGTCAAAAAGATCTTTGGAGTGACCAAGACTCCATGGCCATCAGGAAGACTCTGCAGCACAAGCCTTAACCTCCAAGTGTAGGGAAAGTTTTCTTGATGGGCTATCAAATAATTCTCCACCACAGACCTCTTGGACTATAGTCACTATGACTTAGTGGGCCCTGTGTTTGGAGTATTCTCACTGTATTCCCCACAGTTTGCTCTAATAAGTCATGATCACCCTGAATTATGCAATTTTATCCTAAATTGGGCAAGTCCTGCAGAAGAGTAGCTTTTGCTCACTAGTCACCTCTGTCTCCTCAGAGATTCTTTTTAGACTTTAGCTACACACTCCTCCTCCACACCATCCTTTCCGCTGCCCCACATAGCTCTTAAGGAGAAATAATGGCATGATTTTCACTTAAGCCATGCCTCAAAACCACCTCTACAGAGCCATGTTCTTATCATTCCTTGCTTTTTTTTTGTGCTGTCAAGCTATAAATCAGGAAGACCTCTGAACATCAGAAGAGGAAGACAGACTCTAGTAGGTGAGCTGGTACTTTGACCTGATTTCCGTGACTCATCAGGAATATGACCTGGCAAATCTTCCATGAAGTGGTGGGCACAATAATTTTCATGGTCCTTTTTGCTGTAGTGGAGACCTTGATACACACATATACTGATCCTTCTTCCAGCATGTTGTAATGAGGTTCTGACAGCACTTTGCCCCTCACCTCTGTACTTACCTTCAAGGTCCCTGAAGTTCCAAGGTTTCCTTTTTACCCTTCTTCTGACCCAGGTCAATTTGGCGATTCACAGGTACACATGTAGGAAATATGGTGAAAAGTCTTGCTTTCATTCTCATGTTCCATCACATCTCTGGAAAATGCACCATGAAGTAAGGTTGAGGAGCTTCTTGGACACCTTCAGAGAACTCCTTCCCATTAGAAGTACTTGCAGGTGATCACAGTCCTTCTCTTGTCCCTTCTTTTGTCATTTGTAACTCTGCTCCTCCGTCTCCAAATTTATTTTTTCTTCCTCCTCCAGGTTCCTGTTAATTTATTTTCTCCGTGAATTATTATTATAAATAAATTCCACCCACACCCATCATTCCAGGGAACATTGACTTAGAAGTTTCCCACATATGAATTGGTGTCCTTACCTTTCCGTACACCCTAGTCTTCAGAAACCCTAGGCCTCAGAAAGAGAATCCTCAGAAACAGAGTGATGTCTCTGTGGTAAGTGTCTGACAGATATACATATCATGGTAGAAGAGGACTAAAGCAATGAGAAGAACCCTGGTCTCTCCCATCCTCATATCTTTTACACCCAATTTTACAGTATTCACTTTTAAACAGAGGTGACACAGTGAAAATATCCTGCCAGTACTGGATGTAGGAAATACTCAACTGGTACATTTATAATGCTAAAATAGTATCCATTCAAAAAATGTTTTTGAAAAGAAAGGTGGACAAATAGAACAACAGGACCATTTTGAAATTCATATTTCTTGACATTTGCTTTCTGCATAAAATGTTCTTGACCTTTTCATCTGTGTTTGAAAATCTAGGTCAAAAGATTTTATATTATTTCCTGTGCATAGCTGGAGTCACTATTGAGAGTCAAGCACACATACTGAGAAGGAAAACAAAATTAAATTACAGTTCTATGTTTGTGTAGCCAGAATTCTTGTTTCTTCAAGTGTAGAAATGTGACACATTGGGTTTTATTGCAATACTAAATAAAGTTTTCAGCCAGGCATTGTAGCATTTGCTGTATCTTAGTTGTGAGCAGAAAACTAAAGAAAGTGAAATAGTAACATTATTAAATTTTATGTGTTTCTTTTTCTCTTCATAACAACATTTGAAACTGCCAAAGCTTTACCTGAAAGTTTTCCATAGCACCTATTGTTTTTCCAAGCACACCTAACAACTTATGTTTTGCCTTTTTACTTTTTATCAATCACTTAGAACTCATGTGCCAGCTGAAGACTTTGAGATGACCTGTTTCTTTTCATTTTGATCCATAGGCTGCTGTATTTCAATGGTAGCAGTATTCAGTATTGTGGTTCAATATTGTAGTTCAAGAATAGCTATTAATTTTGACAAATTAAAATTTGTTTCTGACTACTAAACTTAAATCAGATGCACTTGATTAAAGTAAGACACACAAATTTAAAGTAAAATGTAACCCTGTACATCATTTCTTCTTCAGCAGTAAGTTGATGATTCATTCATTCACATCTATTCTGTATTGCATAAGTAGATGGATTACTTGGAACTGGAATATCTTTAGTCGTTGTGATGGAGTTTGCTTGTGCAGTTGAGGAATTACAATCAAGGAAAGAAAGAAAAAATGATTGACATGAATATGACTCATTATTGTGTTGAGAACTTGTTTTGATGTATCAGTCAATGTAAATCATCAGTGTTACAATAGCATTGATTACACTTTGCTTCTCTTTGGTCACATCAGAAATTCCTTGTCAGGATAACATATAACATGTATTTTCCAGCAGATCATAACTGTTTTCATAACATGCCTTACCTTCTCCTACTGAAAACCATACATAACACCTACTTCTATTCACGTTGCTTGCTGTAGCTTACTACACAGGAAAGTAACTTTGGGAAAGATTTTGTTTATTTGGTTTTTATTTCACTTTAAAGCTATTTACTAATTTAATTTGAAATCTGGAATGAAATTAAAACCTAGCATAATCCAACATGCATTGATATGTTTATAGTAATGTAAAAGTTCCAGTGATGGTGTCTCTGTGCCTGACATAGCTGCTTTCTGACTTACGTGCCTATGTCAACACTGTTTAATGGCAAGGTAGTACCCTAATTTTTCCTTTATTTCAACTAATGTGGCTTTATCAGAAAGTCTTCATTTCCAGTTTGTCTGGAAATATTCCTCAGACAGACTGCTTATACTTCTGCCTTTGTTTGTCAACTTCACAGAAATAAAATCGACATACTCAAAATAAAAGAACACTCTGACCACCACTTATCCTTGGGCTATCTACATTATAATAACCTGGAAGATGATAAGTGTAGGCACGGTGTCCCCATGCTCAAGGACTTGGCCATGAAAGACATTCTAGGTCGGAGTGGGGTAAAACAAGTGGGATTCCCGAGTTCTGCATGGACAAGACTGGACCAACATTTAAGACAAACTGTCATGCAAACATTATCTTTTTACCTTGCTCCCACTTTTCCAGAAAAGTGCTTATTCTGCATCAGCCTGAAGTTATGGAATGCTTCAACCTTCAGACCTAAAAGAAAAAGACTTTTTCTCTGTTATTTCTGGATCTGTTCTATGACTCAACACAATGACATAAACATCAATAGCCCTATAGCAGGAACCAGAGCCCCAGCCAACTGCTGTGGATTATGCTCTAATATTTGTGTTCTTTGCCTCACCATGAATCAACTACAGCAGAAGCTATGATACATGATCTTTCGTATACTGTATGTTGATGATAAAGAAATCCACATGGGAATAGAAGGATTGGAACTGTGGATTTGAAAGTCACAAGGCCAAAATGGAATTTGATCTTTTTCATACTCCAGAGGCAATTGATCTTACAACAGGAATATTAGATTTTTTTTTTTTTTAAATAGGTCTATATTTGAAAAGAAGAAGAAAGAAAAGACAGAAATTGCATATCTCCTTGAATAATATTTGCAGGCATTCACTCTCAGTTTTGAGCAATAGGTCCAGAGCAGTTCTGCAGTCTACACATCTCTATTCCAAAAAAACTGCCAACAGATCAGAAATACCTCCTTGCCTACTTTTTCTTATGTGCTAGCTTTAGACAGCTAATGGGATTTTACTTGGGATTTTTAGATTGTTCTTCCTTCATGCTATGTGTCATTGTAGTTTCCATTAAAAACTCTGGACACACATTACTTAAAGCTGAAATGTATTAATGTAGGATACATTTAAAAGGTCTTGCACTGGTTTTAGGCATATGATCCTTTTACAGTCTTGCTTTAGATAAGAAAAAAATAATAAATTACTACACTTACAGAGGTGAAGGGAGAGTTCTAAAAATACTAAGCTTGAGTTATATTCTTTCACGAAACCTATTCTTTAGAATCTGAGGATGGGGAATTCAGTGAAATTTGTTATGGTTTATAGCTCAGGTTATTATACTTCGGGATTTTTTGTAAATTGTAGCACATTGTATCTGACCATTAGTGTTTCCCTCAGTCTTCTAATTCTCCTAAAATACATTAATCCTTTCAGGAAATGAATAAGTATGTTCTTGTGTTTCACTGAAACTTAAATATATGAAAGGTACAGTTGTACCTCAGGTGGCCCAGAATATGATTAAGTAGGAAGTCTTCATGCAGACAAGGACTAAAATTTCTATGTTATGTTATTTTTGTACAACCAAAACCTAGATAGCAGACGAGTTCTACAATTTTTTAAAAAAATATTAATATAGTTATTTAAAAGCTTAGGAAAAGAACTTGGTCTCAGTCATGTTTAATGGACATATTTTTGCAATAACATCTCGTGAAATATTGGCAGATCTACATTAGCATGCATTGTGGCACAAAAAAAGCTGTATAGGCAAACAGCATTTGGAGGACTCAATATCCACACCATATGCAATTCAGGAGTTTTAGTTAAGAAAAAAATTAAAATCTTAGTCCTAGACTTAATATTCATCAACAAGTGGAGGCATCAGATGAATTCTTGAAGCTCGTCATCCAGCTAATCCAGTCGTATTGAAAAGTACCACCTGCATCAAACGAAATCCTCATTAAATGGGACAATTTGAAGATTCCCTTTAAAAGTATACTCATGGTCTGAACCAAAATGATAAGATAGTCTCACCCATTTTCTTCATAAATCGGTAGTGTTTCCAGCTTTAGTATATACAGATTATTGGATAGTTTGCTAGATTCTTGTTGTTCTTATATATGACAACCAGGGCTGGCAGCATGGAAAAGGGTGCTTTTCCCCACTTCAATAAATTTTGAAATAAAAAATTATAATTAAAAAACCCACTGTTTTTTAATGAGATAAGAACAAGCTTTTTTGAGATTTTTTTCATAAAGCAGAACAGAAATAAAAATTCAAAATTATCAGAAATACAATTATTACATCATTCATTTCAAATCTGGGATGTCATCCAGGGAGATTTTGTGTAACAAACTTATCACTTACCTAATTTGTGTTATTTTGCTTAGAGCATATTCTGGTGTAAGGAATCACTTTTTTTTTTGTTGTTTTGTTTTGTAGTTTTACTCTTTTTCAGTCTTACAACAGTGGCTGAATTTTCCACTCCACCATTCCATATTTTCAGTTATGTTACATTATTTTTCTGGGGAAAAGAAAATTCACCGTAAACACAGACCAATTAATGATTAAACAGCCCATATAATCTAATTAATGCAGGAACGCCTCTTTAATAGAACAATTATAACTGTCATGCATAACTTTCAAGTATTTACCCCTATTTCTTGATGTTATGCTGAACATTCCACTGGACCTTTAAAGAACTGAGACGAGAAGGTAGATTTTCAAGAAAGCATCACCATCCTGAGGTCTTATCTGGAATGATGCACCTGGTGGGGATTGCTTCCCCCTCAGTCCTGGGTTTGCCTGGGGCTATCTTTAGGTTTTCTATGACAGCCTGCTTCCTTTCTCTTGGTTCCCTGATAGTGCTTGAGAGATGCACAATACACTCATCCTCCTCTCCCCTCCCCGACTAACCACACAGGGACTGGATGAAGAATAAATACAGTAAACAGCTGGCACATCTTGAAAAGGAGTCAGGACATAAAGAGACCATTCACTCAGATCGAAAAAGTGAGACAAGCTGCAATGTTCCTCAATATGATTTATGACTCCTCAGATACTAAGGTTTCCAGAATCTTTAAATACCCAGTAACAAAAGTAAAGTGGATTTATTTATTTCAATCAACAACATGACCAATTGTCATGGTTCTGTACGGGATGAAGTTGACTTTCTTGCTGGTAACTGGTGTGGTGCTATGTTTTGGATTTGGGATTGGAATGATGTTGATGACACGCTGATGTTTTTGGTTGTTGTTAAGGAGTCAAAGTCCTTACACCACCCTGCCAGCAAGCAGGCTGGGAGTGCACAAAAAGTTGGGAGGGGACACAGCCAGGACAGCTGACCCCAACTAACCAAAGAAATATTCCATGCCATATGATGTCATGTTCAGTATATAAAGTTGGGGAAGAAGGAAGGGGGGAAACATTCAGAGTTATGGTGTTTGTGTTCCCAAGTAACCTTTACGCGCGATGGAGCCCTGCTTTCCTGAAGATGGCTGAACACCTGCCTGCCAATGGGAAGCAGTAAATGAATTCCGTGTTTCACTTTGCTTGTGTGCACAGCTTTTGCTTTACTTATTAAACTGTCTTCATCTTAACCCACAAGTTTTCCTCTTTTTTTTCTGATTCTCCCCATCCCACTGCAGGGACTGGGGGGAAGTTAGCAAGCAGCTGCATCATCCTAGTCATCGGCTGGGGTTAAATCATGACACCAATTCTTCAAAAACAGGTAAGAATTTTGATGTAATGACATTAGTGTATAACTGGATGCAAGTCTTCCATTTTACTTGTGAAGAACACATTCAAGTCTGTAGAAGATAATGCTACCTCCTGGTTTATTGATTTAATTAACAGGTGCAATTTTAATGGATGGACAGAAAATCTCTTAGCGTTTCCTTGTGCACCATTTTCTTGATTTATTAAGAAGCAATTTGTGTATAACCATTAACAATTTATTCAATGAATTAGCATCTTGCAAAGTTCCTGTGCTCTTTGTTATTCACTTCTATCACTTTTCTTCTTTTTTTATTCCTATTTAACTGATGAGTAAAAAGAATATTTTAAAAACAGGGGGGGAAAAAAACCTAAAAAACCCACTGGCTCACCTGAATAACCTGCTAACATTCTAATACATTTCTTAGGACAACGACAAGGACTTTGGGACATTGTGCAATTGATCAAGCCTCTTGCAAGCATAGGGCCTGTTGTACTTGACATTTTCTATAAGCCAGAATGCACGTGAGCAGTGCATAGTTATTATTCTTTGGTCACTGTTTACATGAAAGAAACATATGGTTCTTCTTCTTCTTCTTCTTCTTCTTCTTCTTCTTCTTCTTCTTAATCTCTGAAGTAACTACCTTGCCTTAAAACAGAAATTACTCAAATATTTGTCTATACATAGATGTCACATTTCCATCCCTGTTATACAGCTACACAGACCAAACAGACATATGCAAGTAAGAAATGGATGGACTGCTAACATTTGAAGAATTATTTTAGTTTGAAAATAATAGAATGTTATTAATTCATATATTTGGGAATATTTAGAAACCTCACTGGCTAGTTTCTTCCCAACTAGCTTTGATGCAATTGCAGTGCTGTGCCTAAAGCAAGCAGCAGTCCTGGTTACCTAGGGTGAGGGATCAATAGAGCACACAGTGAAATCATGGAAAGGTGTGGAGAAAAAAAAAAAAAAAAAAGAGGCCATTGTTGTGCCTTGTGTGGAGCTGAGACATGTAATTTTCTTCTCAGGAAGAATTTTATTTTTCATTCCACACATTTTTATTCCAAACATCCTGTCCTATGTTGTCTGTAAAGAAGCTTTCATCTTTCTCTGCTGTGCAATATTTATGCCCAGGTTAACCATAGTCTTGTTTTCCATTTTGCCTGAGAGAGAAGGAGAGCCCAGTTCATCATTTAACTTAATGTTTTCCTTGCTTTGCTTTTTCAATTTCTAACATGAACAATTTTCTACCGTAATTCAACAATGTTATTCTTTAATTTTGTGATACATTTACCAGCTCCTTGAAGTATAAGAAAGCCTCATCATTATGGAGTCAACCAGAACATATCTCAGACAACTAATTTGAACTAGCAGATTCTAATGCTATATTTATAGTCTTGCTCCGTATATTGGTGCTGAAGAGTCATTAGTAGTTCCTGCTACTTCTATATTTGGCATATATGCAACAGCAGTGAGGCTATTCCATAAAAAAAGCCTACTAAGACCTACCCAGGATCTGTCCTTACATACCAGCAGCATTAGTAAATAGTTTTGTGAAGCTGTTTTAATTGGAGAATTTCTCTCTCTCTTTACAATTAATAAAATTCCCATAATTAAAATTATTAATTCTGTAGATGATTTTTATTCCTACTTTATACAAATTATTTCTTCTCAAAATAACATAAAACCAGGTGGTTGAGATCTGATGATACATTTAGATTTTGCTTTAAGAGATTATTCAGTGAATAAAAAGCTAGATGATTACAACTAAACCCTTTAAAAAAAAAAATTAGCCGTTCAATTAAACTCTTTATATAATGGGATTGAGTCTACGTGTCAGCAGATCTATTTCTGGCAACTGTAACAAACCTGACATTTAGGGGACTTAAAATGGTGTCAGATTGCTTTGTCACAGCATAAGAAAAAAAAAATCCAATTATCTTTAAAATCTCTTTGTTTCTATCTAGAGAATTATCTTTTAAATTATCATGGTATTATTTTCCATTTGAAATCCCTCTTTGTTTAGGTATCAGATGTATTTCTCTTCTTTCTGGCCATTTTCTCTTTTGGCGCTTTAGCAGCTTAGCAGCTTAGAGAAACTTCTTTCTGTGACATCCGATCAACAATACAATAATGAAGCTTATGCTTCAAAAAAATTATAGAGATGGAAAAGAGGGGAAGGTCTTTAAGTCCTTTCTCCTTTAGATCACTGCTAGGCTTTTTTCTTTTCAGAGTCTTGAAGAGAGCCCTTTCAAAACTAAATTTGACAGTCTTCCACTTGGGTTGTTTCTGTTCTTGTGAACAAAAGCTATGGGATAGCTTTAGTACTCCCTTCAAAAACTAAATTGCTTGCTAAATTGCTTTCTAGGCATCAAGTCAAAATTCTTTTAGATTTGAATTATGTGTAGAAAAGAAGCTTTCCTGAAAGTCATATGAGTGATGCAAGAGACTTCACACAAAAGAAGCAAATACAAGAGAGTGATGTATCCCTGAGGATTTAGTAGTCTCATTTCTCCTGGTCAGAAGCAAATATTTCTACTTCTACAATAATAAATCGCCACATTTGGGGGTGCTCACTAACTCAGCAATGGAAATTAGTTCTTATTGCTATTCTGACAAAAAATATTTCCTGTTTATGAGTTTGTATATGATGAATCATATTTACCATAATGCCTATTCCAGATGTGAACCTAATTTACATAATGAATTAATAGCTTATTTGTGCATCTTGAACAAAGACTTAATTAACCCTTATCTTCTCATGCTTGCATAATTAACAATTCTTATCTAGCATTATAAAAAGAACATGCAGAGTTCATTTTGTGCATGGAAAACACAGGAAATTTTTTAAGAACATTGATAGTTAGAAAACATTAATTATACATGGGATTCCTTGCATTCCAGGAATTCTTGAATTCTTAAATTTCCAACTTCAGAGATTGATTTAAAGGTGTTAAAAGAATGAGATGAGAAATGTGGAGGCAGCTTTCAAATCATGCAAGTGTAGTAGCCAAAGATACCTGTCTTGTAAGTATTATGGCTGACATACTTGTAAGTCTAAATCCTATGTCAACTAATTTGGGGACAAATCCAAATGAACCATTTTAAGATGTGGAAAAATTCTCAGTTTATAAACTCACTTGCAGGGTATATCAATGGTAAGTCTTGATCCGTGAGTGCAAATGGACCACAAGTCTACAAAACTTTGATCATATCTGAACATAATTATGTAGAAAGTACCATCTGGAAACAATGTTAACCAAACTAATCTTAGTAGATGTCATTATCTTTACTTTGACTGTCTAGATGTTGCATCAATTCTTCGCTAATCATCTGGGCTCTTTCAGTAAAGAAGACAAGAGGTTTCAAAAATTAATTAATGCCTCCCATTTTAGATATCTATTTTATGATTATATTAGCTATTCTCTAGAGATCCCATTTTCATTCTTTTAACTACAGAGCTAGCATAAAAAATTAGATTAAACCCCATAAGGTATTTCAGATGGTCAAATTTAGGTAAAATTAATTCTGCCTCTTGTGTATAAAATAAACTTCAGAAGATACACAGAACAAAGACTATAATGAAAATGGGTTGGACAACAAAAGGGGAGTCTATTGAAAAATACTGATTTTAGAAAGGCCAGGAGAAAAAAGAAAAAAACAACCCACAAAAAAAACAATACCACCAAACCCAACAATTTCCTGCACTCTCTCATCACCACCACCGAGTCCTAAAATATTTAATTGCATTTTTAGCATTTTTTTTCCTTATGTTGTTCTACTGACAACAAAATGGAGGCATCTAAACTTCAAAGCATATAAACATAGAATAATTCAGATTGGAAGTGACCTTTGGAGTCTGATTCCTGCTCAAATCAGAGTCAGCTCAATGATAAGACCACTTTGCTCTGATCTTTCAGGTCTTGAAAATCTTGAAGGGCAGAGTTTGCACAAACTTTCTGGGCAACCTGTAGCATCTGCCTGACTGTCCTAAGACTTACTGGTACAAAACATAAAGATTTAAGTTCTGAATTGCAGTAGAATGCTGTTCTAAAGGCCTGTAAATAGCAAGTATTTAGTTAATTAGTGTCATATTCAAAAGTGAAGGCTTTTGCTGACTTGAATAAATTAAGAAACAATATATTTCCTGAGATTTGCGGTAAATCACCATAAATCACCACAAATCAAGGGCTGATGTTATCCACAGGTGCAGGGGAAAGAAGAAAAAAAAAAAAAGAAGGTATTTCAAGAAAATATCATTTAAAACCAGAAATGAATCATATAGATATGGACATTCTTCTATCCCATATAAAGAATTTAATAAATGAGAGACATGGTTTAGTGGTGGGTTTGTCAGTGTTAGGTTAAAGATTGGACTAGATGATCTTACAGGTCTTTTCCAATCTGGGAGATTCTGTGATTCTGTGATATCAAATAAGATAAAACTTTTAAAAATAAAAATGTGATGATGTGAGAGAAAATATAGAAGAATGGGAACAAACACGAAAAAGCTTTTTTTTTTTCTCTTCAATATATGTTTACATTATTTTCCCTATATATTACTCAATTGGTTTTCAAAATAAAATAAGACTAAGTAACAGAGGTATGTTCCATATATACCTGAATTAGTGGTAATAGCCTAAAGTAGATGAATTACGAGGAAATATGAACAAAGACTCATTTTGCATACTTACAGTAGTCATATAGTAAAAATAGTACGTTGCTTAACCATATATTCTGGTTAAGAATTCACTTGAAAGTCAACAATCTCATATTCTAATGCATATGAAGTTTGTCTAACATATTCTGATTTTGACTCATGTCATATTTCAAAGTAAAAAAAAAAAAAGAAAACATATCAGACCCCCAATCTAATAAAGCCAGAATTACTATGACTTGAGCATATTTCAGTGTTCAAAATTTAAACCATATTTCTTTCAGCACACTGTAAAATTTCCTTTAAACAAACTTCCTTCTCTTACAAATTAATTTACTGAATTTCCCACAGTTCCCGCTGCCTGCAAGTAAGCAAGTAAGTATCTTTCTCTGTACACACATGTTATGGCTAATTAATGCCTAGTCCTTAAATAATTCCTCACTTACCAATTCATACTGAAACCTGGAAATAAGAGGAAATAAAATAAAAAAACATAAATCTGCCATAGCTCATTTTTCCTAAGAAATAAACCTAACTAATGCTGGCATAACTAATGTTTGGTGTAGAATAAAGTTTACTATTTTAAAGTAATTGTAATTCTTACAACTTTAATTGAAAACTGTTGGAATGAAGCGGAAAATCTATGCAGAATGATTACTGAAAACAGTGTATTTATTAGACATATATTATGTGGAATATTTAACTGCTTCACGCTCATCTCCTTCACAGTCCGTCATTGTCAGTTTGGGAGATAAGCAGAGCAATAGTCAATGTTAATGGCATTCAATCATATATATCATGCTGTAATTTTATTTCAAGTCATAAAAAGTGAAGAAGCTCTGAAAAGTTGTGTATGATCAGGATCAATTTGGAAGCATGTCACTTAACCATTATTGATCTGTAATGGGATCTCGACATAATACTACTGATTCTAAGAATAATTAAGACTTGTGGGTCTATTATAATGCTAAGAATAAGGTAGCCTGATATGTTATGACTGTACTGAGGCTAATATACAGCAGTAGAATGATAGCTATACTTAGCTTACTTGATCCAGTCTAGGAAAAAAAAAACATCTCAAGTTATGAATAGACATCCCTAAGTAGAATAGTTTTAATTATATGTATTGATTCAGAAAAAAAAAGATTTTACATATGAATACATTATATATTTAGTTTCAGTAACAATAACAACAATAGCAAAACTGTAGCATAAGTCATAACAAAGGCCTGAAGAGATTTAGCTGCATGGATAACCAAAAATGAGAGAAAATGGTTTTGCAAGCATTGTTGAAATCTCTTAGAGCTGTAAGAGACTTCTGACAATACAAATAGTTTCTCTCTTATTTGGTCAACTTTTGCTCTTTACAAGGCCAAATGATTTCATCAACTTTCTCCAACAATTTTCAAATATACTGCCTGAGTGACCAAAACTTATTTAGCTAAGGATATGCTTCTAAATCATATGCTATTAGCTGTATAATTCATGCTCCCCTCTGACATTTACATATTCTGTATCCAACATAGTCACCTAAACTCACCTATGGTCAATAGACTGTCTTTACACTATCAAAAAACTTGGGTCTTAGTTCACTCTCAGAAACTTCCCTCCATTCAGGGCAAGACAAGCCCACACACCCTGCCCAGTCACATCAAGATAATGCCTGTGACATTTATTAGCATTGGCAAAAATCATATTTACTGTGCTTAAAAAAATGGAAAAGGAGCAAAAGATAATTAAAAATAAGAGGTTGTTGAAAGATGAATCTTGACCTTGTTACCTGTGAAACAGTTTAACATCGTATGATGTGCCACACAACCATTCAAGATCTTTGAACAGGAATTAAATCTACACATGGGAAAAAGAAAAATAAAAAAGAGACAAACCTGCTTTTGGTCCCAAAATATGGGAATATCAAATTGATTAACATTGTAGTATTTTAAATTTAGTAGAAACTTCAGCCATGCTAAAGGTTGGTTCATTTCACATTGAATAGATGAAGTCGAGCCCAAGTGCAAAATAGCAATCAAGTTGAGAAAATTACATTAAATCAGAAGGGTGAGGCTGGACCTCTGCTTCTAGTTCAACATAAGCACTTGCTTTGCTCAGAACTGCAATAGGACACTTCTGCAGAAGCGAGACTCATATCTTGAAAGGACTTACCTGAGTAAGATTTCCTAATTAGCAATTTCTCTTATACCAACAAATTTTCTTAAATTCACACCTTGGGTGAAGCAGGCACTGATGTCTTCTAGCATGTTTTGAACAATATCATATGGGTTAAAACATGCATACAGGAAGTAGGAGACTTCTGTCTAAGTATTACAGAAGTCTGAGGCAGTTTAAAATTCCAGGAAAATTTTATAATGGGCCAGTAACTTTCTGGGAAGATGTATTCTGCTATTTGGGACCAATGCATAGCCACAAAAGTAAGAATCGGAGGGCTGAAAAGAACCGTTATACAATACTGTAACCTGCAGGTTAGGCCTCCTGTGAAGGAATGATGGGAATTATTTACACATCAGAATACTTTATTGGGTGTTTATTGGGTGTTTCTCCTTTATTAGGAAAATGAGCACAACTTTTCCCTTCTCATTCTGTTTGTAATGTCAACATTTTGGAGCTTTGGTCATTGGAGACCGTCTGTACTCGGTTTATGTGGCAAGATTTTGGTAGCGGGCATCCTGCAGGAGTAGCTTCTGTGAGAAGACAGCAGAAGCTGCAGCTGTATCAGGCAGAGGAGGCACCAGGAACTGCTCTTATGTCAGACAGAACCAGTTTAAGCTGGGTCCAAGATGGACCAGCTGGTGGCCAAAGCTAAGACAATTAGAAATTCTGGTGGTGCCTCTGTGATAACATATTTAAGGAAGGGTAAAAAATGCTGGCAGGAGTTCTGTGAGAGAGGAGCAAAAAAAATGTGAGCGAAACAGCCCTGCAGACACTAAGATCAGAGAAGAGGGAGGTGGAGGAGGTGGTCCAGGTGCCAGAGCAGAGATTCCCCTGCAGCCCTTGGAGAAGACCATAGTGATGCAGGTTGTATCCCCGCAGACCTTGGAGAACCCCATGCCAGAGCAGGTGGATATGCCCTGAAGGAAGCTGCAGCTCATGGAGAGTCCATGCAGTAGGAGGTTCCTGGCAGGGTCTGTACCCCGTGGAAAGGATCACACACAAGATTAGATCTTCTGGCAGGAGCTGTGGCCTGTGGGTGACCAACGCTGGAGCAGTCCATTCCTAAACGCCCGTACCCAGTGGAAGGGATCCATGATGGGGCAGTTAATGAAGAACTGCAGCCTGCGGAAAGGATTGATGTTGGAGAAGTTCATGGACTATCTGCTGTGGGAGGGACCTTGTGCTGAAGCAGCTTGAGGAGAAGGAGTGGCAGAGATGAAGTGTTATGAGCTGACTGCAACCCTCATTCCCTATCCACTGCTCAGAGGAAGGAGGTAGAAGAGTCAGGAATGAAGTCAAGCCCAGGAAGAAGGGAGGAGGCGGGGGAGTGGTTTTATTTCTCATTATCCTACTCTGTTATTTACCAGCAATAAATTAAATTAAACTTCCCCAAGTTGAGTCCATTTTGTCCATGACAGTAATGGGTGAGCAATCTCCGTGTCCTTATCTCAACCCACAAGCTTTTTCATTGTATTTTCCCCCTTCTGTCCTGCTAAGGAGGGGGAGTGAGAGAGTGGCTTGGTGGGCACCTGACAACCAGCCAAGGTCAATACACAACACTCTTTCCTTTCCCTACCTGTGAACCTGAAAATTCAGTCATTCACTATGGGTTGCAGGAGTCATCTTTTGACACCTTCTTTGACTGGGGCTGTTATGTAAATTATTGACAATTCATGCTCCATCTGCATTTCTAATTGAATTCTGTGCTGGTAGAGTCAGTTAAGCTTGGTTTGAAAAGGCCTAACACACAATGTCCTCCAGGAGATTAAAAAATGTGAGTAACTAATTTCCAGATCTGAAATTATTTCAGGGTAGATATAGCTACTTAAGTAGGTCTCTCAGCAAAGGTAATAGTTCTAATAAGAATTCTAGTGATGTAATTTTAAGTAATGAAGGAAATACCAAAGTCTTAATCATCTAAGAAACATAGGAAGGATTTTTCTCATTTTTTTTATTAGAGTATGTTTCTGTATTCATCCTATGTAGTAGTGCACTTGTTTAAATGTTTTATTTAACCTGGCTTTTACACACTAGTCATTTTCTTTCACACACTAGTCATTAGAACTTTTTTTTTATTTTGGGGTTTGTTGTGGGGGAGACAGACAAGTCTGTAGTTCCAGGTAAGGCTGTGTCTGCAATAACTATTTAAAGTGCACCTAAAAGACCTTAGTATCACCATCTCGATAATTTTCACACACTTGATATCATTAGTACTTAATATTATTTCTTTAGCATTTGATTTCATAAAACTTTTTAGTTCAGTACTGAAAATGATACAGTTGAGACAATCTCCCAGTATATCTGCCTGATATATCTGACAACACCTGTTTGTAAAATAGGGCTATAATATCTGTGTTATTTGATTATTCACTTGTTGCCATACCATCATTACTTTTTATAGCTATGGTGGAGTAGTGTGCAATGATCATTTTGGAAAGAGTTCAAAGTAGATGATATAATTTAACTATGCCTGGCCTAAATAAAAGATCAACTGAGCCAGTGGAAAATGTAAATTACAAAAATTAACATGTTTACATGAAAGGTTGTGTAGCAGCCACAGTATTACCTAAGACTGAGAAAGATAGAAAGTGTAGAATTAATTTCATTGTGAATGTGTACCGTGTATCTGTGTGACTTCCCCAAAAAGCTTATCTGGATATTACTGTGAAATAAATTCCACTAATTTTCCTGATCCCAGCAAAAAATCCATACTTGCAGTAAGCTTTAATTAAGTGGCTAAGATTTTATGAAACCATTTTTTCTTTCTTTTTAATTCTTCTTATACACTCCACAAACCCCAGCAGAAAACAAGTGTTTATAAAGACAAATCCCCTGTGGAGTGTGTCAGCTGTCATACTCACAGGCCTCCCTTCCTTTTATGAGACCATAAACTGTTTTCTACTACTGAAAGCTTTGCTTACATGAATTTTAATCTATTTCCTGAAGGGGAATTTCGTAAAGGCTGTCAATTCTTCAGATATACATTACAATTTCTTACAGGGACTGAGTGGAGGATTAGATCTGATCTTTGGGTTAGATTTCAAATTTATTTTTATTCATAACGCAAAAAAATGCTTGTTCACTACAAGACAAAATATATTCCTTTGTTGATTTAGGGACTGCTGTCAGAAGGTGTAAAATGTCCATTGTAAAAATCAAGATGTCACTATCTTAGGAATTTTCATAATCCAATATTTTCTGGGTTAAAGTTGCAACTATACAAAAGCAGTATTTATTTTTAGAATATTGGCAGTGGGTACTCACTAACTAATCCTGTTTCATGACTGACATTTACACTGTTTTGTTTCTCCCTGATTATTATACATATGAACTTAAAAAACCCAACCAAACAACCCCAACAATCAGTCTAGTAGTAAGAACCAAGAATGTGGTTTGTCCATGAATGAAGGCTATATTTATTCCAGAACATTTTATATGTCATAAAACCACTTAAGTCATTATTCAGAGTAGATGGATAGCTTATTAACTAGCATGCTAAACAAAGACTTGGTATTATCTCTGATGAAGTCTTTCCATCTTAGATGTCTTAGAAAGACCTTGGATGAGAGAGGAAGTTCAGTTTATCTAATTCTGTCTACAATATCAATGGCTGCATCTGAGGTAGTAATCTAGAATGCTATTATGTTTGGTGGAGAGCAATAAGTGCTTCTACTGCACAATTCATTTTACCTTGCAGGAAATGAAAACAAATGAACCATTCATCTCAAAATGCCTTTTTGTCTCCATCGCCTATGAATAGAGACTACAGTGCAAATGTTTATACTATAGATGCTGAGAGTGCAGTGGCATGAATCTCACATGTAGTTGTTTTACATTGTATAGGGTTTCAGAATTTATGAATTTTCATGTAGAAAATTCAAAATGCTGTGCATGGTGAAAATATGATGAATATCTAAACAAGGATCATTCCAAATTGTCTTTTAGTGCTCAATAAAAACATCCAGGACTCATACAGTTTTGGGTTTTTTTTGTTGAAAAGGTGAGAGCAATCCTCAGCTATAAAAAATTAAAATAAAAATAAAAAAAGAATAAGCAGAACTGATGAAAGAATTACATAAATTCATGACACTATGGTCATTCCTTGCAGTTCTGATCAGGTAATTTCTATATGTCATATTAGAACTTTAAAAATTTGAAAATAAAAAAAACCCAGCTGACCATAATTACAGGGTTGATCATGAATATTGAATGGTGTCCATGTGATAAAAGACTGAGTATACTTTTTGCCTCTCGGTGTCAGAAAAGATGATAGTTGAGGGTGAAATACAGTGGGTGACTCTAGAATCATAGATGGCATAGGAAGGCAAATAGCAAATATTCATTGATTATTTTATTTATTTATGTATTACTACAGAACTACAGGTCACTATGGAATTTCTAGGCAGCAGAATTAGCTTGCTTTTCCACTCATGCCCATACCCATTTCACAAAGTGGTAAATCTCTTTGCATCAGAATGTTGTGAAGGCCAAACATGAAGAAAGACATTAGGCAAATTAAAGAATGATGGTTGCATTATCTGTTTGGATGTTCTGGATGCAGACTCCATCTCTGCAATTTCTAATAGAGATTTCCATGAAACAGAGAAGATATACTAGGGAAGAACTGCTGTGCGACCTGTCTCTTATAGTTTTCTCAATGCCTCTGTTACTGCAACTGTCATAAACAGGAGATTGAAATATAAGGACAATTTGTCTGATCCAGTATTGTTGTACTTATTTTCTTAGGAAAAACAAAAAAAAATTGCAAGTGAACTCCCACTGTTAGAAGTGGAAAAGTGTAAGTCAGCAAAGGACTGATTTCTGTTTCAAGAATCTCCATCCATGCCTTACTGTTACTCTTGCTTCTTATTTCCTGAATAAAATGTAAATGTTCCCTAGGAACCTATTATTTAGCATCTCTTAAACTCACAACACACAAGCTTTTGCAAAATATAACGTCCATATTTTATTAATGTGTGAAAAATCTAATGAATTAAGTCATAATTTTTATATAAGGATGGAATTCGAGTTTGACCTACAAAACAATTGTGATGTACCTGGATATTTGGGGGATGCCTATTATTATAGCCAGTGCACTTAGCCATCAATTCCTTGCATGATCCAAAAGCTCCCTGGCTAGTTTCTACCTAGATAAGACAATAGACTGACATAAGAATTGCTTATTGACTAAATTCCTAGCAGGCTTCATGACAAACCACTTGACTAGTTGCTACATGAGCTCTCCAGGTGGATATTTGGACAGTCCCCACAATACTTCTGCTTTGTGTAGACCAGCTGGTAATTATTACTTGTCTGCTTAACTTCATTGTTTAATATCCAAGAAAATCTGTGGAAAACTTGGTCATCTCAGAAATTCCCCCAGCAGTTTCTGCTATGCAATTAGTCAAACTGTGCATATGTAATTTTAAAAAGTCAGTAGGAACTGTTCCTGAAGATGCAGAACTGTCATATAAGGCAGTCTTTTATATGCAGCTAAGACAGAATATGTTTTGTACATACCTTAAGACAACTAATAACAACAGGTCATGCATGCAGTCATAACTGGACCTGTTTTTTTTGTTGGTTGTTTTTTCTTTTTTTTTTAACATTTACTCAGTCCCTGACTGTGCAAAATGTATGATGTTCATTTACACTTAAAATACTGTTTTAGGGTGTTTTCTGCTATACTTTATTGTTGACTGGAAAAGTCAAACCAGCATGATCTTTTCTGCCTCCTAGGAGAGCTCTGATGCTAATTTGAACTTTTTAGTGTTCCCTGTGATCCTGTTATCCAGCTCTATCTTTGCATTGCAGAGAGATTCTTTGCTTCCCCCTTCTGTTTCATTTTCTTCTTATCATTGATTCTAGCTGAAGATTTAATAATAAGCTATGTGGGAAAGAATGCATTGCAGGACAAATATTAACCTCTTCCCTTACACCTTCAGGGACATGAATGCTTTTTGAAGTAGAGAGACTATTCAGGGTTTCATACTTCCTTCTCACTGAAATTATCATCCTCAGTCTCCAAAGAAAAAAATAATTGAGCGTCTGCTTAACGCATGAAGGAAATAAAAGTAAGCATAAAGTGAGTGGGTATTTCTGAAAAGGTGCCTTTCCACTCGTTCTCTTACTCTGAGAAGGCAACATAAACATGCATTAGGAAACCTTATAAAGACTGAATCAAAGATCTTTAATGAATGTAAATCTGCTTGCTCCGATCACAACCAGAGTCTAGTTTATTTTAAGGCCATACAGCTTAGAGGGTAAGTATATGGAACATATACTCTAACCATTTGAAAACCATATCTTTTTATCCCATTTGATTATGATTATGCTCAGGTCTAAGTATCACAGAAGCCTTATTGCTCTATATTTGCATGAAGTCATATACAAGAGCAAGTATAAACTTACGTTGTAGTTTTCTTTCTAATGGACTGAAGATCCAATAAATACTTAAATACACTACAGGTGAGCAAAGCACTCAAGGTTATGTTTACCTTCCTGGAGACATACTTTAGCTGCATTAGAGTAACTGTATTTGGGAAGAGAATCTTAGAGCTATTTTTTTAATATGGCTTGGAAGTGGAGTAAAGACTTGGCCATTGCAAGTTTATTATTATTCATACCCCTATTATATAATCAAGAAGGAGAGAACTCCAGTGTGTTGAATACTGCTTGAGCATTAGCTAACCAAAGTTCATGACCTAAAATATAATAATTTAAATGTATCTTTGAAATAATCCATTTTGGGTGTAAGTGCAAAGTGTTTCTCTCTGCCTCAAATAAAGATTGCATCTTCCTACTTTGACTAGAGACATATAATTGTTTTATATAAAACAACAGGAAAATAAAAAATCCAGTATGAAAAAACAAAACCAAACCAAACAAAATGAAATCTTTTTGTTCTTTCTTCCCAGCAGTTTTACAAGAACAGAGTAGAATCTGGTATAATATCCTTTTTATTAGCTATGTAAGTCAGCCCTTTTATATAAACTCTTATAACCTATCATAAAAGCTAAAATCACTTCACAGTAGAGGAATTTAACTGAACCATATTTGACGCCTTCCCTATGGAATCTCATTCATTTACATTACTCTAGCGTTTCAGTTACAACTTCGCTCAGATTTCTTTTTTTTCCCCTAAACTCTATAAACTTTCCTGCTGTACTGTTAGTGTGCTTTCCAGCACAAATATTCTTGTGGAACCCTCATTTCTTCCACTGATTCCCCACTTGCAAGCAACAGTCCTCAAAGGATGGATGCTGTTCCCCACTACATAAATTTATTGTTCTACACAGAGGTGAATAACCACGCTGGCCTTCGCTAGTCAGATAGCAGGGGGAAGGAGGTATCCACTGACCTGACTAGAACAGGTCAGGTGGATCGCTATTCAGTATGTTACCAACATGATGCAGTCCCCTGCCAATTAATGGTCTAAACCATATATATTCTCTGACCTTTGTGGTTTCATTAAGGCAAATCTGTCACATGTGTTAGTCACTGCAGGAGCTGTTTCGTAGCTCATTTTCTCCTCTGTCAATCACATGAGAGCAAGAAGATAGGGGTGATGTGGGAACTATATCTTCAGGTTAGCAACAAAATTTAGCCTGCCAAGAGAGCTGTAGCTGTAAATGAAGAGCCTACCTTAGAATCATAGAATAGTCTGGGTTGGAAGGGACCTTTAAAGGTCATCTAGTCCAATCCCCCAAAGATAAAGAAAATCTAAATATTTAATTTAAATTTTTACCTTAGAGATAAAGAAAATTTAGTGGTTGGATGGGAGCAACTGCCTTTAAAATATCATTTAGCAGGCAATGGAACATGAGCTAGAAAAGTATCCAGCCAAGTTCTGTATTGGAAAGTATGAATAAATAGTCAAAATGAAAAAAAGTCCTTAGATTTTTAATCAGCTCCCTAGCAAAATCACCATATGAGCTTCAATACAGGTGATGCAAACACTGAATATGAGAAAAATTAGTCCTAAACATGACTTCAACAAAAAACTAAAACATTACATAACATTCATTGTTAATTAATTTGACACAATTAGTTAAATTATTTATGAGCCTACTATACAATACAACTGTCAAGGATCAATCTGAGCCTGAAAATATAATGAAAACTCAGTAGTTTCAAACTCTCCTCATAAAGCTGTGCTTTTCTGTTTCTGCTGAAAACTTGTTTTTTCTTACACTAATTAGGGTGTCAGTGGGTTAACAAGATTACGGTTTTCATATAGTGCACATATGTGCTCAGAAGGCTTGGAAAACGTTTTAATTTAAATCCAGATTTTTTTTTTTACCAGCTTTTTTCTAAGAGGGCTGATTTTTTTTTAGATGTTGGACTGAATACTGTTGTTTCTGAGAATACTTCAGCCCTTTAGTGGCATGTATACAAGTGTGATCCCCAAATTGACACTGGTTACAGATACACAGTATAAAGCATGATGCACTACTGAAAGGAATAAGAATGGCTGAGCCAGCTTGTCGGTTCCTTACATTCTTTGGCTCTTCTGAGGTGAACACCATTTTTTTATGAATAGATGTTACAGAAGAAAATAAACCTAAAAATACCCAGCTTCTGGGGTTCCTGTAAAAATCCTGTAAAACCAGGACAATTAATAAAAAATTATATAATTGGTATGTATATTTTGGGGACAACATATAGTATTTTCCAGATAGAATAGATTTTTACTGACAGATTCCAAAAACCTAGAAAAATAATTTTCAGAATAAACACTCTATGTCAGCAATAATCGCTTTGCATAGTCACCTTTCCACTGCACTGGTTTTAGTGTTTCCTTAAAACATGACCAGTAGGTATTTATACAACTGCAAAATATATATCAGAGAGTATTGGAAAAATATAATTCACACTCATTTGGTGCTCGGTGAATAATAACACAGATGGTGGGTGAGATAATTAAAAAAAACACCATCTACTGGAATTGTTTCACTTTCACCAAGGACAGGTTTTAAAGCTCTGTTGGAGTAGTTACTGGGTATTGAAGCTTCTTACTAGATATTCTAGGAGAAGATTCAGAAATACTTTGGCTCCTAATAAATTCTATCTGCTGTTGACCACAGCAGGTTGTCTGCAATTATTTTTAGCTACCTGGAAGTGTATAGTTTAAATACCTCATAATACTATATTCACGGTCTTCACATGGACGATATATCAATCATTCATGATAAGAATGCCAAACAAAAGAATTTGATACAACCAAATGTTGTGATGTCAGTGACCTTGCAGTGAGGGTTTCTGTTGAGTTTCTGGAGTTGAAAGACTTGACTGTACTCACTCACTAATCACGCCTCAGCAGACAATTACTGACTCTGCATATGTGACAATGCAGCTTTTTGACATTTTGGAAAAGGAATTATACTAAAGACAGGAAAGAAAAGCCTGTTTCTGCTTCATTCATGCTGTTGAAGCAAAGACTGTGGTCCTGGTAAGTGAAAGGGTCATGAACATAGAAAGAGAACAGATAGCTAAACTACTTGGGGAAAAGCTTTCAGAGCATCTGGTACTGCATTCAGTACATGGCATGGCAAAGAACTTTTTAGTTGGTATTCTGGCAGCGGTGGTACGAATTTTTATACTGTCTTTTACTGTGTGATACACAGTTCTGATATGGTAACATGATACGATGCACCAAGACCATCTCATTGATAGAAAGAACTATTCATGTCTAAAGGCATCCAGATACCTAAAACAAGTGGAATAATTTGTACTTCAAAGATGCTGATATTTCTTCATTGACGATAGAAGTAGTTTATCTGACTAGCCTAGACTAAATGTAAAAATTTATGTAAATTTAGGTAAATTATTTTAGGTCTATTTAAATTTAAAGTCAGTAATCAAGTGTAAGTGAGGTGACAGCTATGTACAAAAGAAGAATAATGTACATATTTAACAGATCATTGTTGAAGCATGATGATATTTATTTATATGAATTTTTTTTCTGTGAAAAATATTACAGTAATAGCATACTTTAGCTTGAATTACTATCATGTGAACTAATTATTTTTCTTGTCCTGTTTTATGGAAATTCTGTTTTTTTTTTTCATGTTCATAGCTTATTAGTCTTTTCTGGCTCATCAGTCATGAAGGCTTTTTCATGTATTTCAAAAGTCTAACAGTAAAAGCTTTGCCAAACACTCTCTTAGCTGTGGTCACTGTTGTTGACGTGCCAAGGCACCCAGCCAGAACAAGTCCTAATTATTTTCCTGCCCCAGGCAATAAACATTTTGACTACACTTCCTACTCACTTCCAATTCTTACAGTGAGCCATGCAAACCAATCAAAAGCGGAGTGAAAGAAATGCTGCCCCCTCAGTTTTGTCATTGCAGGCATTTGCCCAAGCAGCTGATACCACAGGCAGAGCCTGCACACAGCCAAGCAACACTACACAAAATCAAGGGCACTTTTAACCCACTGCCTTCCTCCCATGGGCCTCATAATCTGAGCCTGCTGCCAGTGCAGCCACGGGCGCGAGTACAGGGTGGTCAAAGAAAGAGAAATAGAGAATGAATGAGCAGAAGATCAAGAGGAGGGCAAGGAGGGAGGGATTGATGGAGGGAAGGAAGGAAGGGNAGGGGAGGGGAGGGGAGGGAAGAAAAGGTGAGGGGAGGGGAGGTAAGGTAAGGGAAGGGAAGGCAAGGCAAGGAGGAGGAAAAATGGGAAGGAGAGAATGAAGTGGGGGTTTTGGCTAAATAAGCCCTTATTTATCCACTTTAACATCAGTATCTGCTAACATGCTTCTCTGTGTAGATGAATAAGCAATTGAATCTTGAGCTTACTAACCAAAGACAACTCCTGAACATACGTAAAGCATTCTCAGGTCACTGAGATACAATTCTCATAAACAATTTGTATAATGGCAAAACATGTATATGTTCTGTGCATTTAAGGTTGGTTTTTTTTATGTTAAGCAAGCTTCGTAGAAATAAATTTTGCCTGTTTGTTTTCTGTAACCCTGATGAACTGTTATCATTTTTGCTCATACAGTAGTCAGATTTGCAGGTTTGATTTATGTTCCTGTACACTCCTAAATTGCACAGCTGAAGGCAATATGTAAAATGTCCTGGATATTTTTAATCACGTCTAATATTTGCAATTTTGTTATAATTTCAAAGAAAAAAAATACACTACTCATAAAACCTCACCTTTTTAATTTATTAAAATTTGTTAAAATAGATGCCTAAGTAAGAGTTTCTATTGTAACTTTCAATTCTCAAATGGTATAAACAAATAGAAATTATTTTATAGAAACAAACACATTCTAGGTAATATAGAAGGTTCTATGGAAGAAAACTAAAAGTCCCTTTATCATGCATTCAAACTATGTGTCGCTTTAGCCATTGTTAAAGATTCTCCCAACAGAGTATTTGTCCCCTTTTACAGAGAACTCTTAATCTTAAGTTTCCTTTGCATTAATTTTGAATTCTTATTTATCACACTTTGGGACAGACTAACTAGTATATCAACTACTTGGAATCCCCTATATCCATGAGACAGAACAAAATCTCCAGTTTATCATAGAATCATAGAATTGCTGAGGTTGGAAGGGACCTTTAAGATCATCAAGCCCAACCATCAACCTAACACTGCCAAAACCACCACTAAACCATGTCCCTCAGTACCACATCTACCCGTCTTTTAAATACCTCCAGGGATGGTGATTCCACCACTTCCCTGGGCAGCCTGTTCCAATGCTTGACAACCCTTTCCATGAAGAAATTTTTCCTAATATCCAATTTAAAACTTCCCTGGCATAACTCGAGGCCATTTCCTCTTGTCCTTTCGCTTGTCACCAGTGAGAAGAAATCGACCCCCACCTCTCTACAACCTCCTTTCAGGTAGGTGTAGAGTGATAAGGTCTCCCCTCAACCTCCTTTTCTCCAGACTAAACAACTCCAGTTCCCTCAACCACTCCTCACAATACTTGTTCTCTAGACCCCTCACCAGCTTTGTTGCCCTTCTCTGGACACACTTCAGAATCTCATCGTCTTTCTTGTAGTGAGGGGTCCAAAACTGAACACGGTATTTGGGGTTCGGGTGGGGCCTTACCACTGTCGAGTATAGGAGGACCATTACTTCCCTAATCTTGCTCACCACACTGTTTCTGATACAAGCCAGAATACATACCTTATATGTTGTTGCAGCCTTTCTGAACCAGTGCATACCAATCTTGCGTACTGTCGTGGTTTATCTGGGCTAGCCACTAAATGAATGATAGACGCTCTCTTTTAACATCTCTCCCATCTCAGAAGAGAAGAGAGAGACGATAAGAGAGAGAGACATATCGGTTGAAGAAGAAACTAAAACTACTTTAATTAAATATTAATAATAAAAATAAAAGATAATAATATTAATAAGAAAATAATGAAATATATACGACATATACAAAACCAGTATCGAGCTGTCAGGATGATGATCACGTCACCAGCAGGCACTGGGAAAGTCCCAGACTGGACTAAGCAATGGACAGGAGCCGAACTCAGAAACTGGATTCAGGAATGCATGGATTGGGATCAAAGGCAGACAAAAAACAGACAGAGTCCTCCTCGGATGCCAGCCATTGAAGAAAGACTGACCACTTTGATCCCTCAGCTTTTATATTGTGCACAAAGCACATGGAATGGAATACCCTGTTGGTCAGTATTGGGTCACCTGCCCTTTCTGCTCCTCCCCACAGGTGCAACCCCTTTATGCTCTTCCGATTCCAACCCTCCAATGTGACACATAACAAAGTTAGCTGACCTTGGTTGTTATAGCAATAAATATAAGCAAGAGCCTCTCTGCATATCATTCCTTGGTATTAGGTATAAACATCAGGCCTTATCGCTCTGGAAGCAGTCACAGTCTGAAAAATATTCTGTTAATTTTAGAGTGCCATTGGTTAGAAGAGGCTTAACTGAAAAGTAAAATTACTGAATTGGTTCTGTTCTACCTCAAACCAGGACATGTACTAAACAGAAGGAATGTATCTATCTCAACCATTAAAACTCACGTGTTTTAAAGCAACTATCAGTAAATAATTGAAAACATTTTATGAACATAAGAAATGGAATAACTGGATACAGTTTTTTCTAACTTTGCATCAATATGAAAGTATGTAATGGATTTAGATTATATAAAAATACAATTATGTTATATTATTTTATGGACATAGAATCATAGAATTGTTGCATAGACATGCAACATAAAACATCACCAGAAGTAACTAACTACTGCAACTGATTTTAATGGATCTTACTAAGACAAATAAGGATGAACTTACTGTGTTCACTAATTATAAGCATAAAAGGGAAAAAAGAAAGAAAAAAAGAAAAAAAAAATAGTATCAGTAGTGGTAGTAAAAACCGATATGCCAGGTTCAGGTCCCCGCCAAAACCAATCTGACTTCTGATGTCTTCATATATTTAAGAAGAAATACTTTTTTTCTTAAAATATGAGGTCATAACTAATACAGTCATCAAAGGCAACATTTCTCTGTAAATTGCCCATAAGTATTTTTTTCCAAATCTGTAGTTAAAGTATTTGTGTGGAAAACAAGAAAGAATCAGGTTTCCTAAGTGCAGAATTTGGGGGTTCAATATAATGCCCAAAACACTTCTTGTTACAGTTAGACATCTTGTACTGTTTCTGGCTACTGTTTGTATGCACGTAATTCTCAGAATTGAATTTCTGATAGAAAGGAGCATGACTATTGGTTTAGAATTTTGCTGTTATTACCTGGCATTTTTTAATGAATATCCTAGACAACTATCTAAATTACAAAAATATTGAGAAATTAAAGCAATTTGAAAACTTTATAATTTAGTTATCCATTTTCAATTTGCAATTCTATACTTATGGGGTTTATATTACCATCCTATTCTTATTTATTTTCTGTTTCTCTATCTTATTGCTTTTTTAAATGAAATATGTATTCTAGACAAATTAAAAGCTTTAGAATTAAAAAAAAAATAATAAATTGAAGCCTGGGAAAATCCCTATTGTACTCCTCTCAGAGCAAGTGCGTACCACCTAGGAATAAAGCACTCCAAAAATATCTTTCAATAGTAAATGTATTTGTTTTAGACTGGACTTTAGAATTCAAAACAAGTCAAGTTGTGAAGCAGGTTTTTCAGTATTAATATTTGTAAAAAATGTATTTGACATTGAGTTCTTCTTTCTTTTACTATGCATGTATAGCCATATTTTATTTCTAAATCCTTATCTTCATCTGAGTCTGTTGCCAAAAGTTTTAACTCTGCCTTTTCAAGGACATGAGTTCCTTTTTTAAGGATAAGAAATTCTTTTGGGAGATATTATTTCAGCAATAACAACTGGATTTAAAATAAATATCCTTAAAGTACTATTAAAACTAAATAACAAAAAAAAGCGCCCACCCATAAAACAATTACTCTGCCTTATTTTTTAACTTAAAAAAAAAAGTAATGAAATTACCTGGGTGTGTTCCTAATCAGTTTTAGATACGTATGGGAAATTAAAGATTAGAACAAAATGAACTAAATGAAAACTGTCAGCTCTCTCACATGAAGACAGGAGCGACATTTGTTGCACAGCAGGTAAATGGGGATGGCAAATGGGAGTTATGTTCACTTCGTAACACGTTGTCTCGGCCACTCCTTCCTCTTCCTCTCCACCCTCCTCATGCTGTTTCCCTGCTCCAGCATGGGGTCCCTCCCATGGGAGTTCTTCACAACTTTCTCCAACATGGGTCCTTCCCATGGGCCACAGTTCTTCACAAACTGCTCCACCATGTGTCCTTCGCACAGGGTGCATTTCTTCAGGAGCAGACTGCTCCAGCGTGGTTCTCCCACAGGCCACATGTCCTGCCAGAAGACCTGCTACTGTGTGGACTCCTCTCCATGGGCTGCAGCTTCTCTCAGGACATATCCACCTGCACCAGTGTAGAGTCCTCCACAGGCTGCAGGGTGCATATCTGCTCCATGGGCTGCAGAGGGACAACCTGCTTCACCATGGTCTTCACCATGAGCTGCAGGGGAATCTGCTCTGGCACTTGGAGCACCTCCTCCATCTCCTTCATCTCTGATCTTGGTGTTTGCATGTCTGTTTCTCTCACATTATTATCACTCCTCTCCCACAGTTGATGGACAGTCTTTTTTAACCTTTCTTAAATAGGTTTTCAAAAAGAAGTTTCCAACATCACTGACTGTCTCAGCTTTGGCCAGTGGTGGGTCCATCTTGGAGCCAGCTCTAGCTGGCTCTGTTCTATATGGAGGCAGCTGCTGGTAACTTCTGACAGAAGCTACCTCTGCAGCCCCTACTCCACTACCTTGCCACGTGATCCCAAGAGGGTGCTTGTGTTGCATATTTATATACATATATTTCTGACAACTTTATATATAGCTGAAGCAAATAATTTATGTCCATTCCCCAAGTGATTGTTTTTTCCAGGGACTTAAATTCAGTGAACATTAAGTCATAGTTCTGACAAATCCAACTGACCAGACATTCAAAGAGCTAAATCAATATATTAAATGGAATTGAATTTGGTGAAGTATAAAACTGGTAGACTCTGTTTTGTTTTGTTTGGTTGGTTGGTTTTTTTTTTTCATTTCTTATTTCTCTTAAATTGCATATGTTTAAACTATAACATATGAACTGCTTGGAGACTATGGGGCAATCTTCTAGGATCTTCAAGATTTTTCCTGATACAAGATGCGTCTTGCACATTGCTTCTGAATCTAGGCATTTTTGTATGTTTGGTTATATAGATAACATATTTCAATAAAATAAATAATTTTACCTCTAATTATAATCTGAGATATGAGGGATATATATAGATCTTAAAACCAATTTTGTTTCTCTGTGTGAAGAGAGTAGTGGATAGGAAGAGTTACAGTAGCGAGGGTGTAGAAGAATTCTACAAAATGAGTTATAAATGAAAACAGATCTGCCTGCTACAGAGATTAAACCTGACACCAAAGCTTTCTTTAAAAGCAGAACAAATATGTTATCTAAGGCCTGCACAACATGTACCCTAAGACAACCTTCTGGTGAATTTGAAGGTGTGAAGCTGGTATTCTGTCAATTGACAAGGGACACGGGATAATGTTGAGATGTGATATATCAGTAAAGAGTAAAAATAGGTATCAAGAGTTTGAAGACATGTGTGTGTCCTTGTGATGAATGGGAGAAATAAAGAAGTGGCATTAGATTCCTCGTACAGGATGACCGTAACCTCCATGTAAAAGCATAGTGAAGGGAAAAGGAGCACTGAGGTTTGGGTTCAGTTTAGAGTATGAGATTATGAGAAATGAGATTATGGGAAAAGGAGAATCTTGCAAGAGGTAGAGATCACTGCAACAGGACAATGAAGCTACAGGGGGGAAAGGAGAGCACACAATCACACCCTCATCAGTTTAAGTAGTGTTTTCTATTTTGATAACACTGGGAAAACATTTCTGTTTTATTCCTTTTTTGCATCTACGTGTATCAGAAGTCAGTGTCCTGAAAAATAGGTATTATTAAACCTTTCTTTGCCTTTTTCTTTTTTTCCCTCCCTCCTTTTCTACCATCCTTCTTCTGCATTGAGGGAAACCTCAAATAAGGTTAGAGTTCTGGGATCAGATTGGTTGTTTTTTTTTTTTTTTCTAACATGACTTGTAATGTGTTAATTGGTTTAAACAGAAAATATTAAGCTCTCTAACCCTTTAATTTATAAATAAATGCCTATTATAGGAATTGAAATGTATGTATGACTCAATCACTATCCTTCAGGAAAGAAAAAAAAAGAAAAAGGTGTACCTCCCCCCTTTGCAAATACTCATGTTATTCACAGTTCAACACAGTTTGTTAAAAGGTTCTCTTTTCTTTTTTTTTTTTTTTTTTTTGTGTCAGCCCATGTAAAGACCTCTAATTCACTATCCTAGAAATTGAACATTAGCTTTATTATGTCCAGGATCCAGTACCTGAATTTCTTGTTTTATTTATTGTTTAAACAAGATCTAACATGTGCAGTCTAACTAAATCTGTTCCTATCTAAAAAATTGAGTTTTTAGTTATTGACAACATATTTGCTTTTAGAACTTCAAACTTAATGGTTTTCTTAATGATATTTAAAAGCTCTTATGCTTTCTCTTTAAGAAAGACTGTCCTTTTAGGAAGGTGAAATGGTAAACTTCTGTTGATCAAAAAGATCAAATTGTGTGAGAAAAAAAAAAATTGTTATTATTTTCATTAAAATGACTATTTCCCTTTTAGCTTTTTTTGTTCAACACCCTTTTGAAATCTTGTGTTCTGCAAAATATGTAGCAGTACTGCCACTAGGAAATAAGAGGTAAGTTAAGAAAAGGAGTCATCCAACTAGCTGGAAATTGTGCTGCTAATTAACAGTTACAGGATCAGTGTGTGCAAATTGAAATAGGTCCCAGGCTTCTTACCTTGGAAAATGTTCCATGATGTGCAGAAGTGAAGGGAATACATCTATTAAGGACTTGGGTAGAAAAAACTATTGTTCCTGATGTAACTGTCCAGAATATAGATGAATGCAGTTCACTTCATCTTGCTCATAAAATTCTTTGCTATGTTGACATTTGCAGCCCAGGAGGAGAGCCACACTCTAGTGAACTGATGTTAGATATTGGTTCAGCTGTATCAATTCTGCCGGAACCTATTTACTAGCTAACAAAACCTAAATTATATTTGGAATTTTATTTGAAGAAAGCAATCCTTGTGCTTCATTGCCCTAGTTTAATGCACTGCTGACTCACTACACTTGTCTATCCATGTAATTCTTCAGAGAAACCTATTTTTAGCAGCCACCAACAAAGCTATGAAAAAGAAAATTACCCAATCTTTTTTCTGTTGTCTATTAAAGGTGGTCTTCATGTAATAGAAACAAAAATAATGACACTACTGTCATTATCTGATAATAAAATTTTAACTTGAAAAGCTAAAGTTTATCCTGCTTGAGTGACGGTTACTGCTTTTGAAGAAAACAAGTGTACCAGAAGTCCCATGTCACATCTGCCAATCCCTTGTGAATAACTGATATCTTATGGCCTTTCAAATGAACTGAATTAAAATTTTAAGGAAGTGAGTCAAGCCCTTCCTCATATAGTGAATATGATTAGGGAATTCTAGTTAGTTGACCCTTTGATTTGGTAAGCTGAATAGCTCTGCTGACTTCACTGACCACAACAACTAGATTTCCATTGAATATACCGAGAGCTCATTTGTATATGTTTACACTTACATGACTGGTTTATGTGATAAAAGCATGTCTGCACACCAACAAATGAACCCAAAGAGACATTGGCAGATAGGGAAGTCCGAACAATACCCTGCCTTGGCTATTTCCTTGCCTATCACAGAGGAAAAAAAAAGGGAATAATTTAGGTGATTTGGGGAGGAACAAGCATGGGAAAATGGAGGAATAAAGTGATAAAAGGGGCTGGTCACACACAAAAAAGCTGGTACGCTTGTCTGCCCTCTTCCTCATGAGCAGTTTCTGTGCCTGTTTCTAATGCATTACCTTTATTGTTATTGGAAACAAATGTACGTGAACAATTTTACTACTGTTAAATTTTCCATTTTAATTTATTTCCTTAAGAATTAAATTTAGGGGAAAAAAACCCACTTTCTCAAACACCTTATAAATCAAAACTCTACTTAAAATGTGTAACATACTAACAACTACAAAACAGTATTTGTGTTGGGTTCTTTCATTATTTTTTTCCTGTTTTGAATCTTCAGTGGAATCAAATGCAACTAACATTCAGAATCTTTTAATAAAGTATTGCACATATTGATTTGACATCATTTGTCAGTATTATCATATTATTATAATATTAATATTAATAATCAGAAATATTTTTTATGTTGCTATTTATTAAGAAATGGCCAAATATTAACATTTTTTTTATCTAAAATTTTCAAAAGGTAAGATTCCACATAATAAATTTGCAGAGTTCACTTCTAAAATCTGTGTTTATGCACCAGACTAAATATATATGCACCAGACTAGATGACCTGACCTTCAAGATTTCTGTATATTCTGACATTTCAGCTGAAAACCAATAACATAACACTGAATTTTTGTGAAGAGATCATGAATAGGTACAGACAAGTAAAAAATAAACTTGAGTCAAACAATCTCTAACAGCAGCATATGGGAGAGCTAAGTTAGTGCTACCGTTTCTCATCCTTAAGCAGTGAGAAAAATCCCAGAATTTTATTTTTTAATAATTTTTATTTTTATTTCTGGTTTCCATGCCATCCAAATCCATTACAGTGAGTGCAGAGATTCCACAAGATATGATACTGGTTTGGATTTTGTTCACTTATTCATTTAGAAATGCTATGAAACTAATATTTGTATTTTGTTCAGAGATCCAGTGGAGGTCCCTTCTTCCTTAAAAAAAGAAATTTTCCTGTGTAGGAGGTGAGTACACCAGAAACATTTGACATTGCTGCAGATAGTCATAACTAATGTTTTGAAAATGACCCATGAATGGTAGCAGCAATTCTCTTTTTTAAAAAAACATGTTGATATTGAAAGATACACACTGCAGAAACAAATATGTGCAGTAGGTCAGAAATTATTTATGTAACTTTCAGGTTTCATTGGATAAAAATAACAAAATGTCCCTTCAATAATCATGTTTTAATTCTGTAAGTTTCAGAAAGAAATTCAAGTAGTTCTAATTAAGAACTGACTAACCGAATTACTGTCTTGTAATGCATATCCTAATAACAGCAAGCAGATGCTACTAAATCTTGATGGGTGTTATTGTCAATGCCTGGAGCTAACACAGATAGACAGTGTATATGTATATTCACATCACATTCCCTCAAATTGGATACTAGTGCTGTGTGCCACAGGGACCACCTAAGGCAAAAAGTTTACTTACATACCCTTATTTCTATAAATATTTATATAGTCATATACTGGCTCTGTTATGTTTTATGTAGTAGCTCACACAAGGAGGGAGACATTTCACTTTGTTAAGTAAACCAATGTGATATTGCACAAATAAAATATTTCTTAGATATAAGTAGAGTCACACAATCACAGAATGGTTTGAGTTGGAAGGAACCATTAAAGATCTTCTAGTTCCAGCCCCCTTGCCATAGGCAGGGACACCTTTCACTAGAACAGGTTACTCAAAGCCTCATCCAACCTGGCCTTGAACACTTCCAGTGATGGAGCATCCACAGTTTCTCTGGGCAACCTGTTCCAGTGTCTCGCTTCCCTCACTGTAAAAAAATTCTTCCTAATGTCCAATCTGAACCTAACTTTTTTTCAGTTTAAAACTGTTGCCCCTTGTTGTATCACAGCAGGCCTTGGTAAAAAGTCTATCCATCTGTCAGCCAAACAACCAAACAAAGTTATAGCTCAAAAAGAAATGTTTGGGTTAGTTCCAAGACCAAAAAATATTTTTGAACAGTCTAAGCATCCTAGAAACTCAGAGATGCTATTCTGGCTACTTTCTCTAGAGTCCTTACCCCAATCACAGCTTACCACACTCTCAAATATGCAAACATTATGTCATCATACTAGATATACCAAAAAGACTTAGATTAGCTTAAATACCTCTAACTACAAATTTCATTTCACCTGGATAGAGAAAGTACACATTTTATTATGAAAAAGGAAGCTTTTAACTTGCATTTGTAAAAGTCCATTTGCACACATCA
The DNA here is from genome assembly GCA_008711295.1 of Anarhynchus alexandrinus. NCBI lineage: Eukaryota > Metazoa > Chordata > Aves > Charadriiformes > Charadriidae > Anarhynchus > Anarhynchus alexandrinus. Next base: position 2,036,385 of record VUYV01000135.1, read on the forward strand.
TGAACTCAGTCTTCTGTATCTGCATTTTATCTGCATTGCCTAGCAATTCATCAGAAAATTCACAGAATCGCAGAATCACAGAGCAGTAGGGGTTGGAAGGGACCTTCGGAGGTCATGCAGTCAAAAGCAGGTTCACCTAGAGCAGGTTGGACAGGAATATGTCCAGGTGGGTTTTGAATATCTCCAGAGAAGGAGACTCCACAACTTCTCTGGGCAGCCTGTGCCAGTGCTCTGGCACCCGCAAAGTAAAGAAGTTTTTCCTCATGTTGAGATGGAATTTCCTGTGTTCCAGTTTGTGCCAATTGCCCCTTGTCTTGTCGCTGGCATCACTGAAAAGAGTCTGGTCCCATCACCTTGACACCTGCCCTTTAGATATTTATAAGCATTGATGAGATCCCCTCTCAGTCTTCTCTTCTCCAGACTAAAAAGACCCAGGTCTCTCAGCCTTTCCTTATGAGAGAGGTGCTCCAGTCCCTTTATCTTCTTTGTAGCCCTCCACTGGACTCTCTCCAGTAGTTCCGTGTCTTTCTTGAACCGGGGAGCCCAGAACTGGACACGATACTCCGATGTGGCCTCACCAGGGCAGAGTAGAGGGGGAGGATAACCTCCCTCAACCTGCTGGCTGCACTCTTTTTAATGAACCTCAGGATACTATTGGCCTTCTTGGCCACCAGCGCACATTGCTGGCTCATGGTCAACTTGTTGTCCACCAGGACTCCCAGGTCCCTTTCCACAGAGCTGCTTTCCAGCAGGTCAGCCCCTAGGCTGTACCAGTGCATGGGGTTATTCCTCCCTAGGTGCAGCACCCTACACCTGCCCTTGTTGAACTTCATTAGGTTGGTCTCTGCCCAACTCTCTAGCCTGTCCAGGTCTTGTTGAATGGTGGCAGAACCTTCTGGTGTGTCAGCCACTCCTCCCAGTTTTGTGTCATCAGCAAACTTGTTGAGGGTACACTCTGTCCCCTCATCCAGATCCATTGATGAATATGGTGAACAAGACATGATTTCTCTTTGCTGAAGCCATGTTGACCACTCCAAATAACCTTATTTTCCCCTACATGCTTACAGATGACATCCAGAATGATCCGTTCCATTACCTTTCCAGGGATGGAGGTGAGACTGACTAGCCTGTAATTTCCTGGGTCCTCTTTCTTGCACTTTTTGAAGACTGGCAGGATATTAACTTTCCTCCAGTCCTCAGGCACCTCTCCTGTTCTCCATGACCTTTCAAAGATGATGGAGAGTGCCTTCACAACACCTGCCAGCTCTTTCAGCACTCATGCGTACATCCAATCAGGGCCCACGGATTTGTGGGTGTCAAGTTTGCCTAAACAGTCTCTAACCTGATCCTCCTTAATCAAGGGAGAGTCTTCCTTTCTAGAACCAAGCTCTCTTTCTTACTTCCAGGGTCTGGGATTCCCGAGGGCCAGCCTTAGCAATAAAGGCTGAAGCAAAGAAGGCATTCAGTAGCTCCACTTTCTCTGCATCCTCCACCACCTGGGCACCTACCTCATTCAGCAGTGGGTCCACATTTTTCCTAATCCTCCTTTTACTACTGTTGTACTTGAAGAAGCCCTTCTTATTGTCCTTGACAGGCCTTTCCAGGTCTAATTCCAGGTGGGCCTTAGCCTTCCTCATTGCATCCCTGCATATTCTGACAAAATTCCCATACTTGTCCCAAGTGGCCAGTCCCTTTTTCCACATTCTGTAAACTTCCTTCTTCCATCTGATCTTTTCCAGAATCTCCTTGCTAATCCATGAAGGTGTCCTTCCTCCTTTGCCTGATTTCTTACTCCTAGGGATGCATCGACCTTGGAGGAAGTGGTGCTTGAATATTAACTGTCTCTCCTGCACCCCCTTCCTTCTAGAGCCTTAGCCAATGGGATTCCTCCAAGTAGAATCATAGAATCATAGAATTAGTGNAGGCCTTTGAAGGACTTTGACCTTTGAAGGAGGACTTTGGCCTTTGAAGAGGCCAAAGTCAGCTCTCCTGATGTCCAGGGTTGTAATTCTACTTTTTGCCCTGCTTCTTCCACGCAGAATCTTGAACTCCACTGTCTCATGGTCACTGCAGCCAAGGTTACCCCCAACCTTCACATCCCCAGCCAATTCTTTATTTGTCAGCACAAGGTCCAGCAGCACGTTTCCTCATTGGTGCCTCCACCACCTGAGTCAAAAACTTGTCAACAATGCTCTGCAGAAGCCTCCTGGACTGTGTGTGCTTGGCTGTATTGTCTTTCCAGCAAATATCAGAGTGATTGAAGTCCCCCATGAGAACCGGGGCCGGTGACCATGAAGCTATTTCCATCTCTCTGTAGAAGGCCTCATTAACATCCTCTTCCTGATCTGGTGGTCTGTTGTAAACACCCACAACAGTGTCTCCCATATTAGCCTGCCCCTTAATTCTCACCCATAAGCTCTCAAAATGTTCTTCATCCACCCCTAGGCAGAGCTTGATACATTCCAGCTGCTCTCTCACCCAGAGAACAACTACACCACCTCAGGGCAAGGTGGTGGAGTTCAAAATTATAGAGGTAATTTAACTGTAATTTCAAAGCAGTTCTTATTCAGGAAAATATGTTAAATATGAATGCAAGTGGGGGTGGGGGGGTGGTGTATGGTGTGGGTTTTTTTCTAAAAAGAAAAGACAAAGATTAGAATGTAAAACTCTATATGCATCTGTGATAAACTGCTTTATAACTTTGGACACATTATGTAAAAAGAGAACGCTAATGTTTGTCAGAAAGCTATGTTAAGAAAGTTAATTAGGTAATGTTCATGCAGTGCTACTGAAATGCAAAGCAGAATTTAAATTCAAAGCATTATTTTTATTATTATTATTTTACAGTTTTGTCAGGTGCCTTTTCAGCAAAATTTGTTAAACTTCTTTTTAGACACATGCCCAAGGAATCTTTGAAGCAAGCTGTTTTACATTTGAAGTACATAATTAAAGATTAAACATTCAAGATGACAAAATGGTATGGTAAAATCTAGATTTCTCATACAGATTTCAGAATTAGCTTAAAAGGCCATATATAATTTTCTGTATGCTGTTGTGACACATTAAGTGAAGGCCAAAATCAGACACAGAGCTTTGGGGATTTGTTGATCAAAGTAATTGCTTCCAGTTTGAAATGCATAATGAGACAGCCCTGCATTGCGTTTGAATACCCTTTTATATTCAGCAAAGCTAAACAGATCTTTGCAACTAGCTGCAACTCACCACATGTTTGAAAATGGAAGTATAATCTCACCACATGTTTGAAAATGGAAGTATAATGAAGAACAAAGATCCGTAGCAGAATTTGTGAGACTTGACAAAGAAGCCTGCCTATGCACTAGTGCTTCTGTAGTGGCAGGTGACTCCATGTTCTACATAGACTTTTCGGCTTTAGAGGAGACTTTTACTATAACAGTTTACATTGTTGCAAATTGTTTATTTAATAGCTTCAGCTGACTCATAAATTGGTGTTTGGAACCTTATCCAAATCTGTTTATGGCAAGAGAAAGAAATCTATGTATTTCTGTTCAATCCATTCACAAATATGTATAGTTTTCATTTCTCAAAATATTAGTGGGGAAGCAATCCTTCAAAATGGCTCAAGGAAGATATCAAATTTACATATACGCATTGTTTGGATAAGGCCCGAATCATCCAGTCTTTCTCAGGATTAACCTTGGAAAGACTATCCAAAATCAGATTGCATGAATCATCTAGAAGTTAATGCAATCAGTCAGAAGAAAAAAGTGCTGAAAAATAAGTGGTGCATACTAACTAAATATATTATATAATATGCAGGCATATTTAAGTTTTACATACTTAGAGGTCTCTTAAATTGAAAGTGTCAAAAAAAACCCATAAATACAGAACCAAACAAATCATTATGTTCAACTGTGTTTTGCATTTTCTAATCAGCTTATTAAAGATTAATTTGAACAGATAATTTTTCTTTACATGAACCATTTAACTCCATAATCTCATTTGAAAAACTAATAATTTTATTCATTTTAAAAAATATAATCAACTCACAATTACCACATACCTCACTGTCTGAGCTCTTGTTCATCATGCACCCAATGACAAAAATTATGTATACATGAAAACTTTTAACTTTACAGTTAATTATATGTTTATTGCTCAATATGTTTTACAAAACATTCAGAACGCTGTAAATGCATAGTTAGTTAATAAAATCACGCTTTTCCTCTTCAAAACTGCCACCTAAAATACCCCTGTCTTTCTGTAAGAAAATCGGGGTTTGGGTTTATTACATTTAATGAGAGTAATGGTTGTGCTATGGGTTTTCATTTCTCTGTAATACAGCAATAATTCAATATATACAGTCAATAATTTTAAATTTACCTCTCCAAGTCACCAAGAAAGATAATTAAGACTGTGAATGTACTTAAAGAAAGACAAGTATGTTTCAAGTTTCTATAAATCCATTAAAACTAAATAATTAATTATTTAAATCCTCAAAGTAATTCATGTCATTATTATGATAACACATCTAAACAGTGTAGGCACTGTGTATGTTTACAATATGACTATTTCAAAGAGCTCACAACTAAAATCAACTTAATACATAATGTTAGAGAAAACTTATTTGCATGGTATATAGCACATACATATTAACACATGGAATGAATGATATTGTGGTGGGTTGACCTTGGCTGGCTGCCAGACCCCCACCCAGCTACTGTCTCACTTCCCATCCTCAACAAGACAGAGGCAGAAAACAAGATGAAAAGGCTCATTGGTGGAGATTAAGACAGGGAGATTGCTCACCTGTTACTGCCATGAGCAAAACAGACACAACTGGGGGAAGATTACTTTAATTTATTGCCAATTTAAAATAGAATAAGATAGTGAGACACAAAGACAAAACTAAAAACACTTTCCCCTCACCTATCCCTTCTTCCCAGGCTCAACTTTACTCCTTCATTCCTGACACCTCCACCTCTGCCTTTGATCCCCCGGACAGCATAGGGGGATCCTCTCATAGAAGGATGATCCAAAGCTGGAGCACCTCTCCTGTGAGGAAAGGATGAGAGAGTTGAGGTTGTTCAGCCTGGAGAAGAGAAGGCTCTGGGGAGACCTTACTGTGGCCTTCCAGTACTTAAAGGGGCCTACACAAGAGCTGGGGAAGGACTTTTCACAAGGGCATGTTGTGATAGGACGAGGGGAAATGGCTTCAAACTGGAGGAGGGCAGGTTTAGATTATATATTACGAAGAAATTTTTCACTTTGAGGGTGGTGAGACACTGGAACTGGTTGTCCAGAGAAGTTGTGGAAGCTCCATCCCTGGAGGTGTTCAAGGCCAGGCTGGATGGGGCTTTGAGCAATCAGGTCGAGTGGGAGGTGTCCCTGCCTATGGCAGGGGGGTTGTAACTCAATGATCTTCAAGGTCCCTTCCAACCTAAACCATCCTATGATTCTGTGATGGAGAATGGGGATTACAGTCAGTTTGTAACACTTCCATCTCTGCTTGTCCTATCACCTCACGCTGTTCTCTTGCTTCAGCATGGGATCCCTCCAACAAGATATGGTCCTTCATGAACTTATCCAACATGGGTACTTCCCACAGGCTGCAGTGCTTCCCAAACTGCTCCAGTGTAGGTCCTTTCCACTGAGTGAATTCTTTCAGGAATGGACTGCTTCAACATGGATCCTTTCCACTGAGGTAGTCCTTCAGGAATGGACTGCTACAACATGGGTCCCCCACAAGCCACAGGTCCTGCCATAAAACCCACTCTTGCATGGGCTCCTCTCCACAGGCTGCAGCTCCTGCCAGGAGCCTGCTCCAGTGTAGGGTCCTCCATAGGCTGCAGTGTGGATATCTGCTCCAGTGTGGTACTCCACGGGCTACAGGGGGACAACCTGCTTTGTCATGGTCTTGTTCATAGGCTGCAGAGGAATCTCTGCTCCGGCACCTCGAGCACCTCCTCCCCCTCCTTCTTCTCTCATGTAGGTGTCTGCAGGGCTGTTTCTCTCAGTTTTTTCTTATTTCTGTATCTCTCACACCTGCTGCACAGAATTTTTTACACTTTTTTAAATATGTTTTCACAGAGGCAACATTGTCTTGGCCGATGGACTCAGTTCTGTCCTGTGGCGGGTCCACTGGAGCCAGCTGGAACTGGCTGTGTCCAGCAAAGGGCCACCCCTGGCCTCTCCCTATAGACGCCACCCCTAAAGCTCCCCCTGCTACCACAGCATTGCCATGTAAACCCATTAAAGCAATATTTTTCAGTTGACCCTTGGATTGGTCATTCATTGTACAAATATTTATTGATAAACTTAATTGATATTATCTAGATAGTAAAGCTAGATATTGCTCTTGTTCTCATATTTTTCATATTTTCAGCATCACTCTAAGGATTTGATCTTTTTTCTTTCTTAATCAGTAAGTAGTATTAAAGATAAAATATAGGAAGTAGCATTTAAAATGAAGACGAAAAAAGATTGAAGGAGTTGAGTTTCCTACTGAATTCCTTGATAATATTCATCATCATCAAGAATTCATTATAATGACAAACCAGTAGCAGAGAGAAAGGAGATGAACCTGACAAGAAGCATTTTCAAGATCAGAAAGATGAAGTCTTTTTGCATGCTGAGAGTCAATCAATCAATTAGTCTATCTCTCTATTAACACTAGGGGAAGGTTTTATCTACCATAATACAGACATTTGAAATGAAGACAGCTCTGACCTAATCATGATAGGAATGTCCATAGACCAAAATACAGGATAGGAACAGAATCCTAATGATGAGGTCAGATTACACACACTGATGTCTACACCACTCAGGCGATGTCTACAGCAGCCAGTGTAGACCATCTCAGGACAAACAGGCTGTATCTGTACTCTGTGATGTATGTCCCAGCATCTGCTCAGGGTCCACAAGGCGTAAGTGCAGCCCTAAGGTAATTTTTTTTTTTTTTTATTTTATTTTATAATGGATTAAGTCGTCTGAGGGCTCTTCTGTAGCCAGCTGAAACATTGTATTTTCAGTGCAAAACTCTAGGTGTCTGGGTTTTTTTCTCTGTAATGAAATATGTGGGATGAAAGAATGTAGGATATATGAGAGTATAAAATCTATTGAATATTTGACTTAGTACACATTAACTCAGTAGTAGAGGGTGATGGAAGCTGAATCTAATTTAATTTCATCCACACTGTATTTTAGGAGGAGCCCCAGCAATGACTTACTCTAGTGCCATTCCTGTGTTCAGCCTCTACCTTGAATGGAGATACTTTCCAAACCCCATAGCAGAACTGAGAAGTGCTTGACAATAAAGCTAACCCACCAAATGTGGTGTGACGATGTAATATGTGTGCAATATATAAATAAAAATATATTTTTAATGTGTACTTACATTTATATATGTAACATTTCTCTGCAAATTAGGGATTGCTGATGAACATGGTTAGAAGACTGAGAGATCATGCCAGTTTTAAACTTCAAAGTGAAACTTTGTTAGACTTGCCTTCATTAAAAACACAGTTTGTGCTAACAGGTGGTTTGTGGACATTATCACTACACATATACAAAACTATTAGTCCTTAGCAATATTATCCCAGATTAGCTGTGGGTATACAACAGCCCTCAATGTGGGCTCTCCCCAGGCTGCAGTTTCCTTCAGGGCATATCCATCCGCTGTAGAGTGGATATCAGCTCCACTGTGGTCCTCCATGGGCTGCAGGGGTACAACCTGCTTTGACATGGTCTTCTCCATGAACAGCAGGGGAATCTCTGCTGTGGCACTTGGAGCACCTTGTCCCCCTCCTTCTTCACTGACCTCAGTGTCTGCGGGGCTGTTTCGCTCACATTTTTCTCTGTCCTCTCTCACAGATGCTGCATAGTGTTTTTTACCCTTAAATATATTATCACAGAGGAGCTTCAAGCATCACTGATTGTCTCATCTTTGGCCAGCAACAGGTCCCTCTTGAAGCTGGCTGGAACTGGTTCTGTCTGACATAGGGACAGCTTCTGGTGTCTTCTCACAGAACCCACCCCTACAGCCCCTCTCACAACCAAAACCTTGTCATGTAAACCCAACACAGTTTATTATACCAATATATAAGGTGCAAAAATCTCAAATCATATTTCTTTTTGGCTACAAAAATGCAGTAATGTGGGGGTTTTTTTGTCTTTGGGAAGAGTAAACTGAGTAAGCCAGCTAATCTCGCCATCCTACAAAATGTAAATAAAGAGGTACTACTTCTCTGTTGGTAAGTTAGGAAGCAAATGCACTCAATATATAACATAGGTAATGAATTTAACCATGCTGGAAGAAGAGAGTCCTTTAAAATAATGAAATTAAGTTTAGAACATTTTTTTTTTTTAATCTTAGGTAGAAATACTTTAATTTGGGTCTAATAGAATTGGTGAAAATTTGCCTGGGGGAGTTCATCATGCATATTGAAAGTTTGTGATTTTATATCTGTAGAAAATATAGTAGTAGACACCAGAGATCACTTAAACTTTTGTGTTTGTAATTTTACTGAAATGACTGGATGTGACTTCACTTACTCAGCTCCAGTCACATCTCACCAGATTCTAAAATCTAATTATACATTGATCCACAACTTGCTGCCCACACCCATTGGAATGAATCTAACCTCGACGAAGAAATTGCTACAGCATTGCTACAGACAAAAAACTCTGATAACAGTTCATCAGTGTGTGGACGAAATACAACAGGTTCTAAGAAGAGTGGAAAAAGACGGAGAACATAAATGGTGGGATACATTGTTTGGGTGGTCACTTACTGCTGCAGACATTCTGAATAAGTAGCATCACCCTATTGTTGTTCTCCTAATTTGTTTCTAATTAGCATTGTTCTGTCCGTAGTGCTGTATGTTTTAAATTGGTGAATGATAAAGCAAATGAGGTATTTGACATCTGTAGTCAATGCTTATGAATCCTCGGATATCTCATCTAGAGTAGACATCCCAAAATACATTGATATTGGGCAAGTTGTATGAGAAAAATGATGTGAGATAAAAAATCTTTTGATGTGTTGATTAAATTGTAACATTATTCCTCCTTTCTCTTTCCTCTTTTTCCCTCTCTATCTCTCACTTTTCTATCTTTCAAGGAGAGTGCTATCACCACGCGGTCTCGAAGACAACAGGTCCTGAAGACAAATGTTGAGCCACAGGGTGGTGTAAAAGTTGATCAGAAGACTGTATTGTCTCAACATTGTCATCGACGACTAGGCCCCCAAAATCTGGACTAATGTTTTGACATGATTTTGCAGTGGCTCGCTGATCTGGCTGTTATGAGACAAAGAAACCTTGGAGAAAGGACTGAGGTGCGACCATTGTACAGAGGTACAAACCGTGTTGATACCTTGATACGAAAGTACAGACAGTGTCGTTACCTGGTACAAGTCTATTTTACAGAAGCAGCAAAGCGAAGGAAACCACATAGCTGCTGTCGAAGAAGGTGGATCACACTGGCTGTGCCAGTACCGATGAAGACATTTTGAACCCCCGTTGAACTTTCCTCATTATAATATCATTATAATATAAAACCACACCTCCTGGTAAGAAGCTGACCACGCCTCAGACACTCCTCTCCGGGCGTGCATGGAAGCCCTACTCCAGACAGGCAGAGATTGGCACCTTTCCACGGGACAGAGGTAGAGTGGAGGTGTGTCCAAGGAGGAGCAAGGTGTGCTACCTAGCATAAAAAATGGTTCCTCAGGAACTGAATTTCGAAGATCTTCCCCACTGAGAGACCATAACGGTCAAAGAAGAAGCAGCGGAATGCCTTCTGGATTCGGGACCATAGGGACGCCTGTGGACCTGTGGTGGTAGCTATAATACTCTTTCCCCCTTTTTACCTAATCTTTCCTATTATTCTTCCTTTCTATCGCAGGCCGCTTTACAGGCAGAAACAATAAAGTAATTGTGTGTTGAAAACATAACTCCCTGGGCCTGATGCCATTTCATTTTGCACTTTGGGATCACAGCTGAAACGAACCATCATGCGTCCACCGAGGAGTGGACTGTGACAGAGGAACACTTCAAATGATAACAAAAACTCCAACAACACTGACAAAAAAAATCCCAACAAAAAAAATCCCGACAAAAAAAAGTGTTTATTGCTACTGATTTTTTAAAATTCATTATTTTTTTGGAAACAGCAGCACAATAGAACCAAAAAAAATAAAAGAAAGATATTTTATCTGAATACAACTGTTCCTTTTATCTGTGGCTTATCATACCAATGTGGGTTATTTGGTTATTTGTATTTCCTATCATGATACAGTAATAAATGTGTGCATGCGAAGTAATGAAAGCCATTTATTAACACTGCATTGCCTCAAATGAAGCTTCTGTGATCAGCTTTGGCTAGAGGTATAATGCTCATCTAAGAAAGGTTAGCATAACTGATTCTTATTCCCAGGCTATATTAATAAATTATGGATCAGCAAAAAAAAATTAATTATATTAATTACTGATGAATGATTACTGAAAATCACCAGGTAACCTCTCTGAAATTGCAATATAATTATATTTTAATTTCAGCGTACTTCTTTAAGAATACCATTTTAGAGAGGAAAAAAAATCAAGTACAGGATATATTGCACAAGTCTATCAAGAAGAGTCAAAACACATTGAAAATTCCGTCCTTGTGAAACATTCAAGATGGAGATACAGCTTTCTCAGATACACCTCAAAAAAGAAACCAAAGTTAACAGAGACAATTGGAATTTAAAATTAGTTTATTTGGAGTAAATGGTTTGCTCCTGGTGATTTCTAATCAATCAAATGAAAGCTGAGACTTCAGTTCTTCTCCTGCCATATGATATCAATTCTTATGGAAGATTATGCCTTGCAGTATTAACACACTTACTACATGAATTAGAAAATAAAGAAAAAAAGGGATATCAAAGCGGATCAGTGTGATGCCAGGATCACCTATTTATACTTACCTCTTTTAAAAATGCAACATTTTAATGTACTAATTGTGAGGATATGCAGGCAAATGACTAGATTCTGTCCTGAGTTTTAGCTAAGAGAACAGACCCTGAGAAACATTTGAACCTGACATGAGAAAAGGCTGCACATGATGAATAACAGAGTGAGAATCTGATAGAAGTAACAGATAGCTCCATGAGGGGTGGCCAAATCACACAGGCCGTTCAGGTGGAGGTATTCGAGAGATGACCAAATTTCAAAGGGAGCACCGGCGAGTTTTTTGGGAGGAGAAACTCAGGTAACCCCATCGGTGATACCATGCAAGACTGAAATCACCTTGGTAACGGTATCAGAAATACCAAATCTGGGTATGGGTATAGGGAAACTGGGACCAGTGGAGAAAATATAAGTTTTGGCAGATTTTTTATTTGAGAGGTAGCAAGGATAAGAAAGGGGAAGGCTCAAGGTATATGGGTGAAGAACAAGCATGGGAAAACAGAGAGAAGAGGGAGAAAAAAAGGCTGGTCAACCAAGAGCAAGAACATTTGTCTAATTGAGCCCTGCCCCTGATCACTGCAGTCTATCCTATCTTATTAAATCATATTCCCAACTGGTTTTTTTTTGTGTGATCTCACTCTTCACTCTTTGTATGTGTGTGATGAGAGGTTTAGGGGCTGGCAGTTGGAGATACTGACTGTTTACTCAGAGCAGCCAGCTGCTCTGAGTACGCGTAGTTTGTTAGCAAATGTCAAGCTGGACCAGCCAATGATCAGGAGACCTACATCTGGAAAAACACAGCCCTTCAGCCAATGACTGTGTAAGGGATCTGGGATCTGGGCATGGACATTAAGCAGACTTTAATGTCATACTAATATTTAAGGGATCTGTGACTGTAGTGTGCTTGTAAATCTAGATAATTTGGGTTAAAGGAAAGTGTACATCCACCAATGAACCTTGACCCTGATGCACTGGAAACAGGAATGTCCCTGTGCTGCCTGTGCTCATATTTATGTGAGAGCTGTTGGTGTTTATGTGGGTGCTGTTAAACCAATGCTCTGTGACAAGCCATGTTAATATCCTCTGTGTGTGTGTATGTGTTTGCGTATCTGCCTCTGCAGCACGGGCTCCACCTTGTTGCTTGGCAGACCTGCAAACAGACCCAACAGCAGCCTTGGTATCAGAGTTCACTGGATTTGGCTCAAACAGACTAGAAAGCAAAAAAAAAAAACCTGGGTTCTGAATTTCACTGGATTTGGCAGCTCCTTAACAAAAATTTTCTTTCTTATGTAAAGTTATCCAATTTTGAATCATTAGTTTAGTAACTAAAAGGAAAAGGCATTCAGGTCTAACCTTGATTTTGGTATAGTTAGGTGCATTTATGTATACATAAATAGAGGTATAGGCAAATTAAGTCAGAATTTTTTAAATAAAATTTATTACTTGATGAAACATTCTTGAAAAGTTTCCTGCAAATTTTCCTTGTCATAGCCATCACAAATTCCCGAACATCCAACAGCTTATTATAAAATACTATAACTTAACTTGTAATATTTTCATTCACATTTTCTCATATGTTCAGCACAGTGTGAGTTGCCAAAGAAAGCTTATCAAGTTGCATTCTACAGTGAATTAAAAAAAGAAATCTGAATCTGTATTATTAAAATGGTCATCCATTTTTATCCAATTTCTTCACCATCTGATAACTATGACTTGCTGCTTTATTCATTCTTGAAACATGATCAGAAGATACTGTTGAACGGATATTATACCAGATATCATATATGAAAAAAACAAAAACCACCAAAATTCAAGGGCTGAAAGCAGAGGAAAGGGGCAGTGGAAAGTTATGATCTCTTTATAAAGGTTACTTTCATTATAGATAATGAAAGAGGAGACTATAAAACTGAAGCCCTTTTTTTTAAGAATATTTCACTTCCCACTAAATGTTTGCAAAAAGATATTGGTATTTGAAATATTATTATGGGAGCATGAGGAAAGAACCTAGGTCATTCACTGATTCTGATTTTAATTTCGTCTTGAAAAATTATCTATCATACTTTCTAATTATCAATACGCATTTATTCGTTTATTTAATCTAGCTTCTATAATTTATACAATAAAACAAATTATTTCAGGGAATTTTAATTCTATTGTTGTGCATACCCAAATACTCATTAAAAATGAACACTTGGGTTAATTCCTGTTACATACATATATTCAGTATGCTGTAGTTGATTAGAATGTTAACACCCTTTAAAGTGGATTCCATATAACAGATGCAGTGATGCAGATAATTTTCCTATTTTCCTTATTTTCTCTCTTTTACAGCAGCACTTTTAATTTTCGTCTTCTAACAGAGTAAAGAGTTGCCAAAACAAAAGTATTTGCTTGATGCTGGTACTACAAAAGGCTATAAAGCAAGAAGGAAACTTGTGCTTTTGTTTCCTCTTTTTTTACATAATTTTGATGGTAATTTTCTGCATAATTTGGGGACAAGACATATTGTTAAAGAGGATGAATACTTCATAAATAATATTCACCATGAATACTTTAGTTATGCTCTAATTTGTAAAATATCAAATAAATCCTTCATGATTGAAAAGGAATTGCACTAAAAATATAGTTAAAAATAACTTGAGTTATTTTATGAAAATCCTCAGGAAAATTAAGAAAAAAAAAAGTGACTCAGAGATAGAACTGGATAAATGTTGGAAAAACAAAAATTAAAAGATTGTTATGAATATCCATTTTCACTGCAACTGAATTTAAGATCCTCTGTCTTTGCTTTCCCAAAGTATATAATGAATTAGTATTTTATTATTATTTAATGGGCAGGAAAGTTCCCAGAAGCAGACATTTCAAGTGATTGCTCTAGTGAATCTGAATTTGCTTATTCTGGAAACCAGAATTTAAGATTTTTGATCCTCACAGTAGAAGAAAGAAATATGACTTAAGACATTCATGTTCCATTGAATAAACAAAGCTGTATGTATCAATACCCGGTAACAGAACCTATGAACTCTACTTGACTGTTTTTCTAAGATAGATGGGCCAAGAAATAGATTTTGAGCATATCTTTAAAAAAGATGGATTATATACTAGACATGCTTGACTATGTACTACTATTTTCTCTTCTTGGGCATCTTTCATTAAGACAGGAAGATGTTGGCTAGTTTTTACCTACATTAAATTATCACCCCATACAATGTGGTCAGTCCCCTTGGATAAAAATTAGAGTGAGGATGGTGTTCCTTATTTGTGTCTTTTCTGATACTTACTTGAGAGGAAAGAAAACATTTAGAAATATTCCTTCACTGTTACTGTCACCATGAACATCATTATTGTTTCCACTTACATAACATTTCAATACAGAAATATTACATGGGCAAATTCTCACAAAAATTATTTCATTGTCTTGGTCAGACATTGTCCTGTCTGCACTATAAAAAAAAAAAAAGAGATATATATTACCAGTTAGTGCAGATCATTACTTTTAAAAAAAAAATCCAATAGGTATTCTGCTACTTGACTCAGAGTATGAGTCTAGGGCTCAAATGGCACACATTATTTAGGTTAAGTATCTATATAGATGAGGATTTCAAAAAAAGTATCTGGGGTTGCATGTCTTTCCCAATTAATGATCGAGACAGTCTATAAAGCTAGTTTAAACTAGAAATTGACTTTATTTGCCTAAATGTAGTCACCTCACAGCATTTAAGGCACTGTCAGGTGTATTTCTGTTACTACAGATGACTGCAAGTCTTTTTTAAGACCTGTGTCATTCATTACAGGCCCATGTAGTCCTACTCCTAATAAATTCTTTCTGATATGAAGGGGTCAAAACTGGACACAGTTTTCAAGGAATACAAACCATGACTAGATTTGCCTAAAGACAGATGGGAAAAATGGGATGAATCCATAAGAAAGATTAATTCTCTTAGAGAAAGAAATACTGGAACACACTAAAGAGTTGAAATGAGGAAGATAGTTAACTGTGTTTTAGACATTGAGAACTTCACATTTAGGACTCAATTCCACCACTGAGACACAGACCACTGCTGTCATTTAAGATGCCCTAGTGTATTGAGAACACTTTTACAAAACTGGGAAATGTGACAAAGAAACTGTAAGTGATTGAGCTCTTCTGGCACAGCGGTGAAAGCCATTCAGGATTTACTCAGGCATTTCATATGGCATTAAACACCACTGAGCAGGCAACTGAGCTACTGCTGAGGGTGAGGCTAAGCTGCAGATTCAGTCATCTACCTACTGGTATTTACAGTGTAGGTGCTCACAAGAGATCTAGCTCTTACAGAGTTATCTAAAGTACAGAGATAGTAAATGGGGTTCTGGAGACCTAGGTATCTGATATCAGACTACACGGTTGTATCTGGTCTGTTGAATAACTCTTTTGGTACCTTGACTGTAGTGATTGGATTGTCACTGACTAAATACAAGTTTAAATACCTAGCTGTCATGTAAAACCACTTAGTTCAATTTAGCTGTCCACAAATAGCAGATAAGTGCAAGCTGAGATATGTTAGGTGATCTAAGATATCCACTGACAGGGCCCTGAGGGTGTCACCAGGCCACACCGTCCCTGCCCAGCCCCGTCTGGACTCCCCCCACCCAAGGCCAAGGATCCCATTTCACCCCCCTGGGACTGTCAGCCTTTGCCCCATGAGCAGGTCCAGTCTCCAGCTCTCCACAGCCCTGGCTCACCCAGCCAAGGGCCCTGCTGAGCCAGGCCCACCCACATCCTCATCCCCAGGGAGGTACCCGATGCCTGGGGCTGAGGCTGCCCCAGTGCCCCATGGATGTCTTATTTCTGGCTGGGGCAGTGGGATGGGCCCTGGATGTCAGGTCCCATGCTGCCACTCCAGGGAGCCCCCATCACTCCTGGCATCAGGAGCCCAAGGAACCTCTGCCCTCGCTGCTCGCTGGATGCACTCAGAGTAGGCAGTCGGAATGGAGAGTCTGCAGGAGACCACAATCTTCTGAAGCAGGTGCGGGAGGACAGGTAAGATACCATCACACACTTAGGATGTCACTTAATCTTGTGGGCAACGTCTGTTGCCATGTTCTGGGCAGCAGAATCCCACCCTCCACAAGGACCTGCCATTCTGACTCAAGCTCTGGTCTATGTGGATAGGCATTTCCTGAGGGTGCTTTATCAGTGCTTTAAGAGTAAAATAAGCTCTTACAGAACTTTTCTGCTAAGAAAGTGAAGGTAATCACATGTACAAGTGATTTGACAGAGTAGGTAAGACAACTTCCTAAAGATCCTCAATTTCACACAAGACTGCTCTATGGAATATAGCTTTGTTTGAAAGACCTGAAGTCTTGTGGTCCCTGGTCTGATTTACGTTCATGTTCTAACAGTCTTTCAGCAAAGAAATGTGGAAGGAACTCAGGATAGTAATCCAGGCTTCTTTTTTCAGTCTATAGAGACATTACCACTGTAAAGCAAACCATCCTTTTAAGGTTTGCATCACTTTGCTGAAAGAAGAGGGAAATGCTGAGCCTTTGAACAGCTCTTTTTAGATGACACAGTTCAGATTCTTCACCTGTGAATTCTTATCAGTTTATGGGGTCTCATGGAGACATTAACAATGAGAAAACAATATGCATAGCATGAGGCTATTAAGACAATTCTCTAAGACAGAAGAATCGAAATTCAATGCAACTTTTATCATGCTGTCAGAAATTCTGAAATTATCTTTTGCTTCCTAATTCAGTGATGATATCCTAATTCAAAGACATATTCAACTGCTTTCCATTAATTTCTTTGATTTAAAGGAAACATTAAATGATTCATGTTGTTCCAAAAGTGAACTATTTGCAGATGTACATTTATCTGCAACACCCTTCAGAATACTCAGGGAATAGGGTGGAGGAAAAACAGATCATTACAATTACTAGAGAAAATAAAACACAAAAAAATGCTCTTCTACTGTGGCTAAAGAATTGTCTGTGAGGTAAAGGAGTATGGTGCAGATTGAATTTGCTTTCACTGGAACTGTTGTTCAGTTTCAAAAAACAGGAGTGGGATTCATCCCACCATCAAATCATCACCCCATTAAGTCATAAACAGGAATTGGACTAACTGGCAACTAACAGAATCAGCATTAATTCTTCTATCTGTAAGGCATTAAGCTCTTACAATTAATGCTGTGGAATTTTAATCTTGAGTTCAGTCCCAATTAACAAAAAATTAAATGTCCTTAGAAGTCCAGTTTTGTCATCCACAATACTGAGTTTTTTACCATTTTGCTTGTTATTTCAAATTAATTCTTCTGTCCGGATCATTGTTATTTTTACTGCTCTGTTTATTAAAGTTTTCTTGTTGCTATGTATTATTTGTATAGCATGAACTGTGCAATAGATGTTTAGCAGACAGATTTGAGGATAAGAGCACTGCTTGAAAAGCCGTACATTTAAATATGCATGTAAATAACAAAGAAGAAAATCAGGAGAAAGTGAACAGTTGCAAATACATGGTAAAGTCAAGTATTCACTATTTTAAAGTCACTTTTTAATCTTCAGGTTGAATAATAGCTTTCAAATAGCAGTTCAAATAACAAGGAGATACTTAAGTATTAAGATGTAAACCATTTAACCTGGAAGCTGATCCTTCTAATAATCATCATTGTTTTCTTTAATGTTCTGTAAGAGTTTCCATTAAAGAAGATTAATTAATATGCTTTATCTAAAGGCTGTATGATGTTTTTCTTCATTTTGACTGGTGTAAGTCTTACATAAATTATGATGATCAATAGTAAACTTAAGTGATTTACAATGATGGTGTCACATGCCCTAGCACAGAACATATGGACAGCATGTTCAGATGTACCAGACGCTTCACTTCTGTGTTCAAGCTCAGTTTCTGCCTCATTTTTCATTGCATTTCCCAGATACTGGCTCTAACCTGTAGCAGCAAGATTGATCTACAATGGAGTCCTGCTATTCATGCTCAAGAATGCCAACTGTTGGCCTAGAAGACTGCAGGCTGATATCCATTTTAATTACATTTATACCTTCTTGTAGGGGCTGTGCTTCTTCATAGATGTTGGAAAATGAACTCCCTTCTAATAATATCTGTAATTCTCAATTTAAGTTACAAAACCAAATAACAACTTTTTATGCAAAGTTCTCTTTACAAAAGTTATTACTATTAAGTTGTCTTAGTGACACAGGAAGAAAAAATGCTGTATTAAATCCAGCGTTCAATCCAAAACTCATATGGAGTTCAAAAGATTAATAACCCTCCTAGATTTTTAAGTAGTAAGTGGGAGAACCAGTTCTGTTCACCATTCGTTACCTTCCATTACTCTTTCCGACACACTTGTGCAGATCAGTTAGAATGAAACTACGTGTTGTCATTGGCAAAAAAATTGTTTAAGTGGGACTAGACCAGAATAATTAAAACTTGAGACAGCAAAACCTTATTGTTATTTAAACAACACTAAGTTAGGGCAGACTTTAATGATATGGATTAGTTCAGGATTAAGGAGAATTCATGATAAATAGTAATTCAAAAAAATCAATACATTAGGTGTCACTAATTAAAGTAAAATTGTTACCTCCTAAACTCCTAATGACAACTCATATGGAAAATAAATGTATTAGGTGAAAATGAATAAATCATTACTTGAACAGAGGACTACCATTGTAAAAAGGGTTATACATCTGTTGCACACCAAAGAATCTTGCTACATGCCAGTCAGGCCAGCTGATTAAGGAAATATTTTCGTACATTACATAGCTGATCTTAAAAGTTATCCCAACAGTGAAGGTGAATAGATATGCTAATTTACTAATACCACTTTAGAGAACAATTAGAACGATACACTATATCACCTATGTTGTGACTTTTTTATTGGCAAACACAGGATATGTTAATTTAACTATGTGTCTAGTGAAAATAAGCTAAGTTAAAATTAGGCAAGTGTTGATCAGCTCTTCCATGCCACTGCAGTGCATTGTTAGTTTTGGAGTTGTTTTATATCTTCTGTTCTTGTTCCTTGATGATGTTAGGCTAGGAACCGTCTTTTCTATTGTTTTCTTTTATACACTCTTTTACCTCATTAGTAATTCTTTATAAAATGTAAGAACTTGCATCTTGTATGCAATCATCACATTTAACATGGTCAGTGGACTTTCATTTAACACTCTTTCCAACTTAATATGGTCTCAGAACTGTCTCAATCTAGTTTTTTATCAGTAAATTAAGATAAATATAAATAATATATTCTTTAATACAGGGTCATCTATTCATCAGTCCCTCCTTTGTCAATTTATCTGGCCGGATATTATGTTTTTTTATTTTTGTGGTGGTGAAAACCTTCAATGTTATTTGAACGATAATGTTTCCACAGACTCACTCAATAATGTTTGCAATTTGTCATGTGATGTTAGAACTTTTAAAAATGTCTGTCTTTACTTATGCCATTTGATTTTTAGTGAGCCTTTTCTTAACCCATTTACTTCAGGAACTGTTAACATCCCTCAATAACTCTGAAGTTAGGCATATACCTTTATGTTGCTATTTAAAACTTGGAATAATCAATAGAGATAGACAACTTTAGACTGAGATTCATTTCTGGCTGATACTTACCCCTTGAAGATACCAATTTTCTTCCATATTAGAAATTTTTACCTTAACAAATTTTGATATTTCATTGTTAATTGCTAGAAATATCAATACAAGACTTTAGTTGTTTTAAATAAAATCTGCATTTCCAGAGTACATAAGCAGAAAAAGCCTTTACCTATGTTGTTTAATATGGGATCAGCTCATAATACACTTTTCATACAACTAGGTGTGCCTCTACTTGTGTGTGCATATGCTCACAGGCATATATACAACAAATATAATATACATTGCATATAAATATACATATAATATAAATAAATCAGGCATATAATATAACAAAAGTTTAAAAGAACAAGGGAAAATTAATAGGGTGTGTTATTTGTTATCAAGAAAATACTAAGAGGACAGGGCTATTTAATTACATTTTTTTTTTTTTTATAAAAAAGGTTTTATCCTATAAAGGACCTTGCAGCTTTCTCCTACACTGTGTTTTCCACACTCATCCCAAGGTGCCACAAACTTTTCTCTGAGAGCTTGGGAAAGTCATTCCCCACTGCAAATAAAGAATCCCATTCCAGTGTGCATTTTCTTTTCTGCTTTGGGTTGGGTTTTTTGTTTGTTTGTGGTTTTCTTTTTTTTTCTTTTTGTATGTGTGGTGTTGTGTTTAGTAATAAATAGATGCACCATTTATACCTAGCACAGAAAGTAATAAAACTTAAAAAGAAAAAAAGTAATTACTGGTGGTTATGAAGTTCTGCTGCAAATGGACACCACTGTCCCTGAGGTAAGAGCTGTCTTTCAACATGCTATTAAAAGCAATGACCATGTCCAAAACACCAGATAAAAAAGGCCAAGGAAAAACCTTGAACACCAAAACCCTGATTGGTCATACTACTTATTTATTAGCTTTTTCTCTGACCCTGTTTTGGAAAATGTGAAGTGACTTATTTCGAGAAAAATCTTCTAAAAAAGTGTCTTCCCCTAAGGAAGATGGTATAAATATGTTTGATTAAGAAAAAGAACAATTTCTGACCCTCTTTTATGTAGCAGGCTTATCTAATGGGACCCTTACACTTACTGCCACCACCAAAATTGCTGACGTTGCCTTACTGCAAATTCAATTCCCGCATTCTCTGTTTCTCCTTCCAAGATACTCTGGGAAGTGATAGCTCTGCAGAAGAGGTGTGCTGGTGCCAAAGACACTTCCTCAGTGGAAGATATGTTTACAGGTATACTGCAGGCAACAGCTGAGTACAGGAGGGAAAATCATCCAGACTGCCATTGCTTAGGATACTTTCTGCACAACTGAACAGGAATGTCATGCAACAGAATTTTATCCCCATTGGACAAATTACTATCCTACTAGTACATTTTGGTAAGCAGATAAAAATTACTGTAATCTCTTCTGCCCTGTAAACTCGGACACCCAGGAATGTTTGATATCTTACCAAAACTTTCCCTCCTATCAAACAGCCTAAATGGGAATATTCCCAGAGGGATTAATAGTGTTGGGATGACTCCCAATCCATGTCCAGTCTCCTACTACATATATTACATTAAAATGATCTAAGGAAGCATTGTTTTTTTCTGTCTGTCTTTGCTTGCTTGCTTCTTAATGTTTATTGAATCTTTAGTTACAAGGGCCCAGATCCAGCAATTAATTAATTACCTAATTTTTCTGTAAGTTCTTAGCTTCCCATTGAAATATTAATTGGACTTGGGCCAGCAAAGTCTTAATCACTTCAGTCCAAAGAATGCTTTAATTTTTCCCTAATGTGTTTAAACATATTTATTTGCATATGGATATAAATATCTCTACAAATACAAATAAAGGGAGAGAAATGTAGTTCTGCTGAAAATAAATCATCTTCATAGAAATGCCATAATTCAAATAAAATTATTTTTTTTAACTTTTCTAGATTGAACAAAAATACTCAATACACCATCAGAAATGGTTATCCTTCCAAAAGAACAGAAATTATTTTTAGACTTTTAGTAAGACAATTTTGAACTTTCAAATATCATTTGTTTCTGCATTATTTTGAAAGAAAAAGGGCTATTCAACTTTTGGAAGAAATCAATAGAATATTATTAATCAGTAACATCAATCTTAGATTTAATTCTTTTATCCTTTTGTATATAATTACTTAATCTAGAATGTGAACGTGTTTCTTATAAAGGTGGCTCACTGTCTTTCCATGAGAAAGTGGCTATTATAAGCCTTACATGTAAGAAGAAAAGGTAAAATGTATTTAAAATCTTCAGCTGAGCACCTTTCTATATTCAGTTCAGTAGATTGATAGATTGATAGACAAATCTGTTTTCTGAAGGTGTGATCTATTACGCTACCAGCTCGTGAGATCATAAAAGCACATCTGCTTTTTTGAAAACTACTGATCTCAAGCAGAAGACTAGACCTCTGTGCATTTGTAGATGTACAGAGACATACTCCGAATGGCTTATGAAACTGTGGTCTGTCTGAGTTCCTGAAACATTGACATGAGATAAAACCTTCCTTCTTTTTCCCCCTTATAAATGAACTACATTTGACCCAGTGCTGGAGACACAAAAAAAAGAATGTCTAGATAGACTAGTGACTAACTGAGATAACGAAATAGCAAAAGAGAAGCTTTAGTCCAGTTACAACTTCCAGATGTGTCTATGGTAGAATTTATGGAAAGTTTCAGAAAACAAAGCATATTATAGAGTAATGTCTGGGGTACTAAAAGATGACAAAATCCTGACAAGTGCTTCAAATCAATCTATTTTATGTGGCAAAATTTGATGAAGTAAGTTAATTTCAGATGTAATTTGAATGCAATAATATTTAAGCACTGGTAAACTGATAAATATTACCTGTAATATTATAATTCTGCCTGTCCTATAAAAGTAAATTGTCTTTTTTTTTTTTCTACCCAAGCAGAGACATAGTGAAATGTATCCTATAGAACAGGTAATGCCATAGTCATGGGGTAGAATTCTAAAGCTCCAGGAATTTATCAAATGCTCAGAGAACTTCAGCACATAAATAATTTAATACATCAAAGAATAAAGAAAATTATTAAATAAATATTAGAAAACATGCCAGTATTTTAAAACTTGTATATTTATATTTAATTCCCTATATCTTGATTACGTACTTAAGTAAGGATCTAGACCACAAAAAACTGAAGCCTACAAAAGTACTCAGCTGAATCTAAAGGAGTTTGGGACTTTCAAAACGTTAATCATACATAACTTTCATTGAGACCAATAGGATTGGCTTAATAACTCTGAAAGTCAAGCTATTTAACTAATTAAATGTGTATTTATTTTTTTAACCTTCAATCGCTAGTGACATTCAGAATTTTCAAAATTGATATTGTATTTTCTCTATGTATTTCTGTTCCCCTCCTCTTTTTCTTCCATTCCCATGTTTTACATACTTGTTTATTTGCTTACATACTTTACAGACATGCTTATAATAAAACAATCAGCCACCTACCAATATAGTTTTATTTCATTATACCAAAATTTTTAGTATGTAAATGAAAGTAAAATGCACAGGAATTAAAATACTACTAACACAATAAGGAAGATGTTCTTTTGTTAGATGAGAGAATGTAAAATCTGACTGGGTAATTAATGCTATCTGCACAAAGAGGCTATAGAAAGTTGAGTGCTACACTCCATATCTTAAACATTTTAAGTTTTGAGACTATTTCGATGAACTCGTCAATCATAAGGGAAAATCTCTTAGCAGTAGTAGTATGTTTTCTTAACAACCATAAATGGTTTAATTGAAAAAAGTACTTCCAGCAATATGTAACACTCCTTTGTAAAAGTGCCTGCAAAACTATTTCTATTAGAATTGCATATTTATTTTCTCATTTAATTAAGTTTTTAACTTTTGTAGTTTTCCTTTTTTTTTTTTCAAGTAATTAAGTTTCCTTCATTATGCATAGGGCCAAACACTTTACGGTTCACTCTACACAAAGTCAAATGCAGAGGTAGATACATGAAAATAAAGTGATGGGTTACATACACTGAAATATCACTTTCCTTCAATGACATTTTGATTTTCTTGAATCAGTAGACCATGAAAGTTCATTTTGACACACACTAGCTCAAAATAAAATCTCCTCCAGCTCTGTAATCATATCTTTTAGTGTTTAGGCTAAGACACAACTCACATTCTCATTCTATTTTGAAGACGAAAAAGCAATTTTGTGCTGAACCACAGGAGGTATAGTGAGGCCCAGGCATCAAACACTGTTGGACATAAGTGATTTGAATTCTTAGATGGGAAGGTGCATGTGCAATACAGAAACAGGTCCTAAAAAAATTGAAAATGGAAGAAAACTGCTTGAGTTTGAGTACATAATCAGAAACCCACTGAAGTTTGTGAGATGCAATGTCAGCAGGGGGAAAAATAATTTGCTTTTCCAGCTTCAGGATAGTTGGTGGAAAGAAACAGTTGTTGCTCCACAAAGATGGAAGGAAAGGGAGAGGAAGAGTTGAGTTGCTTAATTTAAGAGCATCAGAGAGGACTTACTATCAGTAGAATATGAAGGAATTCAGATAAAATATAGCCAGTGAATATTGTGATTTTTTTCTTTTTTCTTTATTTTTTAATTTTAAAAAAGGTACATAAAACTCTCCTTTCTACAACTATTTTCCTGCAGCAAAAGTTTTAATGAAAAGTTGTGATGAAAAAGAAAACACAACCAAAAAAAACAACAACAAAGAAAATCCCATGGTTATCAGCACAAAAAAATCTTTACATTCTTTTCAATCCAAAAGAAAACAAATGTGTGTTTCAGTTAAACAGGACTGATGGATCAGGGGTTAATTATTCATGCTGAAGCTTGAATTTAGTTTTGTCCTTAGCAAGGAAGTCAAGGGGAGTTTTGAACAGCGAAGCCCAGGATTTAACCTGTGATACTCAGTGCTCCCATTTACAACTTAGAATGAGCCTTAAACAAATCCAACAGTTCACAGCACTTCATAATGCAGAATTGTGGCCTGACAAATAGGAAGTATCCCAGCAGTTCAGCTCGTTGTAAAATAAATAGAATTAAATAATTCATATTACTGTAATTGAAGCTCTGTGTTCCATGCATTGGGGTGAAAAAAAATTGTCAAGTTTTTTCACAAGATTTCTGTAATCTGACATTATTCCTTTGGGGTATTTTAATAACTCAAGTTTTGCTCATTCCAGAAATTGGAAAGCAAAAGCAGTAGATGAAAGTTAACCTCCAAAAAATTAAACGGATTTGTTGAAGTGTTCAGATCTTTTAGCATTTATGGAAAAGTTGGGTATTCTTCTTGTGAGAAGTTCTATACATTAGAGTGGTAGCCACCTAAGTGACTTTAGCCATCTAAAAATTAGTCTGTAATAGTTGTCTATCTCCCTTTCTACCGTTGAATAAGAAAGATCAGTACATTTAGAAATTCTCTTTGTTTTCTTAAAAGCCTGAATTAGACCAGGCAGGTTGCTTGTCCATCTATTTCTGGTGACTACAGAAAGAGCTTGCACAATTAAATATCTTAAGCAGATATCTAGTTTTTAAAGACGTAAAAGCTGTCTAAAAACTCATGGAAAATATAATGAATTCTTGCCCGATTCTGAGTTTAAAACAGTTTTACCACTCTGAAGATCTGGATTTTTTTATATGCAAGAATAGTGTTGTGAATCTGCAACTTCCATTGCTTTTAATACTGTGAAGCACAAAACTCATGATTTAGCTTTTCAATGTGCTAAGTAATTTTAGGTTTTATAAGTTGTGTCTAGAACAACGACATGAGTGCAAAGACTTAGTGTTTTCTGAATTGTGCTGTCCATTTTTGCTTCTTATCAGAGAGCAGAAACCAAAAAAAGAATACATAAAACGAAGAATAACTGGTAAAATTAGAAAAGGATTGGAAAATATAGGTAACATCTAAGTTCTTGTGCTGACTCATCCATCATGGTCGTGTGCTTATTGTTGAGTATGTATTACGTAGGTGAGTTATGATCACTATTGTTTTGTTCCAAATATTCGGAATGTAATTTTGCAGATGT
Organism: Anarhynchus alexandrinus; assembly: GCA_008711295.1. Lineage (NCBI taxonomy): Eukaryota > Metazoa > Chordata > Aves > Charadriiformes > Charadriidae > Anarhynchus > Anarhynchus alexandrinus. The sequence goes on from VUYV01000135.1 coordinate 2,061,955, forward strand.
GGCCAGGTCCTTTTTCTTGGCCAGGCATCATAAATATAAAAGCAATGTCCTGCTGCAATGTAATTCAGTTAAAGAGAAGCTAACTAAGGGAAAGAAAGGACAAGATAAAGATACTGGGGACACAGTACGAGAGAACTGAGAACACAACCTCTAGTCTTTGAGACATCTGCATTCAGCTGCAGTTAAAATGAACAATTTACTGATTCCTGGATATGTGGATGTCACGATGATCCAACAATGAAGCAAAGTGTCAGCTTTCCAGTCTTCAATCTTACAGGAATTTCTTACCTATTTCTTACCTCTCTTTTTATAAATGAGAAAAAGAATAATTGGAATTATTAGAATAATTCATTATAGTGGTATCTTCTTCAGCAGTTATTCTGAATTTTGATTTGAATATTCTTTTTTCTCAAATTTACTTTTATCTGTGATTAGAATATAAAGTTTCAATAATGTCTAGATATTTGCATTCACAATTGATAAAAGACTCCTGCATCACAATTACTTCAAAATCACCAATCAAAACAATCTTTTTTTTCATCATTTATATACAAAACCCAAACACATTAAATCCATTTGAATTAAACAGGTGGTTGCATTATTTTTTTCATTGCACTACCCTTCTTAATTAGTCATAAAACCCAATATCTGCAAACACATGACTCATCCCTTACTAAACAACATTTCCCCAAAATGTGCATCCTCTTTCTGTGCACAATGGGGAAGGGGGCCATCATAAAATTTTGGTCCAATGCAGCTGTTAAATTACACTGAAGTTCAGACTGCTGTTCCTTGGTACTGTCTCATTTTACAGAAGAAACAGTGTTTTAATATTCTAGAAAGATATCAACCAGTAAGACTATCAGGACAAAAAATAACACTGAGAAGATATACTTTTGGCTTATGTCATTTATGATTCATTAAGATAAATTGTATAAAGTGCCACAGACAAGTAATAGAGAAGAGAACATCCTGCCCTAATACTGTAATTTCACTGCAGACCTTTTACAGTTCTAAAATGTTTCCAGACTACTGATGATAAGCCATTTCTTACCTACTATTTTGCTGGGTCAGTAGCAAAAGAATCAAAATAAAGTAGATGTTCAGGTTTATACACTGAAAGAGAGGTGTTTTGGGCACTGCAAATGAGAGTCACGTCACCTAATTTTAACCATCTAAAACACAGGCATTTAATCTGAGCTTGTCATATAAATGACTGTGGAAGAACATAAAGAGCTCGTCTAGGACAGCCCATCTTAATTTTGTCAGGACAAACAGAATCATCAGCTTAAAATGCAGCCTTGAGGACTAACTTTAGCATGATCATTTCATTGCATCCAAATTTCAATGAAGACTCAAAGTTAAGGCACAAGACCAAACAACATGTTTGTTTTTTGTATGCTAAAGAAACACACTTTTTATGTGGAGCCAAGAATTAATTGGTAATCTTATTAAGTTTTAGCAATTCAATCAAGATATCTTACACAAATTATGCAATTATTAGCACTTGTTCCAAAATAATACCTTTAGAACAGATATGCAAACATATTCCTATAATCTATATCTTTCATTTATGTTTTGCTAACTCTTTCCAGGCCCTTCTGGTTTCTAAGGTTAATAGTCTTCTTTAATATAAAGGGGGTGGGGACTGCAGGAAGTCACCACTGTCTTGAGGTCTTTGCTGCAAACAGTCTGAGCAAAGGCTGTTCTTTTTTAGTCTTGGGTCCATTTAGAATTATTTTTTACGTTTTTTATTTTTTTTTCCTTGAAACAGGTTTTGCCAGGCTCCAAAAGCTGTATTCCTTTGATGAACAGAGATTGATCATTTGACAGAGGCTGATCATTTGGAAGTTTTGCTTATAGCCCTCGAACCTCCGATATCACCTTGTGCCTGTACTTTCAAGGTCATCTTTCATCTTGTGCTTGTTCTTTTGGGGCCTCTTGTTAACATCCCATTTGTCTTCAGTGACCTTCAGGCTGTAGTTTCCTAAAAAAAACAAAGTTAATGTTTTATTAGTGCTGCCTGGGCATGTTTAAGTCGCTGTTCTAATGGTTTGAGTAGTTCACCTTACAGCAATAACAATCCATTAGAAGATGCATGCATCTATAGATACATACAGATGCTGATAAAATGCTTTGGTAAATGCTTATTAATATCTATTCCTTGAGGCAGTATCATGGGTTCATTATCAAAATTGCTTTACAACAATTTAGGCAGTGACTACTTTAGCAAATAGTGTTGTTCAATAGAAGAACTACAGAGCAAAATACTGAAAGCCCAATGTATACATTATATGTATTCAGACGCATTTGCTTCAGACTGCCTCTAATCTAGTTTCATGGACTAAGTGTCTATTAATGGCTAAAGTTCATAGGTGCCCTGCATAGGTGCATATATCAGGTTAGCTAAATTTTCAAGGATTTTGAAGTACATAGTAAAAGAACATAATGTAACCCATAGAACAAGAAAGATGCATAGTCAGTGCCAACTGGGAAATTTGCTTCGGAAGAGCACTCTTGATGAAACTGAAACACTAATATTGACCCACTCTGAGGGCTTGGACAGCTAAAATATTCAGCAATGTCATTGCTTGTGTGAATTACTTCTCATTCTTTTTCGCTTTCTGACCTTCCCACCACTCAGTTTTCATGAGTTATTTCTTATTTTAAAAGACCACTGCATTACAACTTAACATGTTTGTCTCTGTTGTCAAATAAACTAAATATCTTTCATAAAATACCTTGTAAATTTTGAATGTGGTCTCTTAGACAATTTTTTTTCATATCAATCATTTTCAGTTAATATAATTTTAAATAATACAGTGAATTTTATATGCCCTCTGCTGTCTTCATTTTAGTCATCTGAGAGTCCTTGATTGATTAATTACTAAAAAAAAAACCCCAACAAATAAGTATGTTATAGGACAATTTAGAATTCTAGAGAGTTATAATGAGCAGCTCATTTAGAGACTATGGCAATTTATTTGTTTATCTGAAATAATGTATCACAAATAATTATGATTGTGAAATCCATCCATGTATTATAATTACTTTGTGTCAAGAGGATATTTTACTGTCAAGCAATTTAGAGTAATCTTACACAATATAGAATAACTAAATGGAGCATACAAATCTTTTCCATGTTATTCTGAAGTAATTAATAGTACATTTGCTATTGCTACAATAATGAACATTCTTATGTTTTTGATCTCTCTGTACTATTAATTCTAGCAAATTCATTTCCATCCAAATAAATTTACTTCATTTGGGTCATTGCTCTACAATATATATAGTTTAAATACTAGGTCTTTGTGGTCTACCCCTATTACTACTCTAAAATCATAGAATCATAGAATCATAGAATAAATTAGGTTGGAAAAGACCCTTAAGATCACCGAGTGCAACCATTAACCTAACAGGGCCAAGTCCACCACTAAACCATGTACCTAAGTGGCACATCCACATGTCTTTTTAAATACCTCCAGGGATGGTGACTCGATCACTTTCAACAGGTAGCCTGTTCCAGTTCTCGATAATCCTTTCAGTGAAGAAATTTTACCTAATATCCAATCTAAACCTCCCCAGGTGTAACTTGAGGCCATAGTCTCTTGTCCTATAGCTTGTTACTTGTGAAAAGAGACTGACCCCCACTTCGCTACAACCTCCTTTTAGGTAGGTGTAGATAAGGTCTCCCCTCAGCCTCCTTTTCTGCAGACTAAACACCACCAGTTCACTCAGTGGCTCCTCATAAGACTTGTGGTCTAGACCCTTCACGAGCTTTGCTGCCCTTCTTTGGACATGCTCCAGCACCTCAATATCTTTCTTCTAGTGGGGTGTCCAAAACTGAATACAGTATTCAAGGTGCAGCCTCACCAGTGTCAAGTACAGGGGGATGATCACTACCCTAATCTTGCTGGCCACACTACTTCTGATACAAGTTAAGATGCTATTGGCTTTCTTGGCCACCTGGGCACACTGCCAGCTTATATTCAGCTGGCTGTTCACAAACACCCCCATGTCATTTTCCGCCAGGCAGCTTTCCAGCCACTCTTCCCCAAGCCTGTAGCGTTGCATGGGATTGTTGTGACACAAGTGCAGGACCCGGCACTTGGCCTTGTTGAATCTCATACGACTGGCCTTGGCCCATCAATCCAGCCTGTTCAGATCCCTCAGTTGAACTTTCCCACCCTCAAGCAGATCAACAGTCCCCCAACTTGGTGTCATATGCAAACTTACTCAGGGTGTATTTGATCCCCTTGTCCAGGTAGTTGATAAAGATATTAAACAGAACAGGCCCCAATACTGAGCCCTGGGGAACACCACTTGAGGCCACAACTGGATTTAACTCCATCCACCACAATTCTTTGCACCCAGCCTTCCTTTCATGTAGACCAACCCATGAACAAAAAACTCAAAATTCTTCTAGTAACACCAGTCTCAGAGACAATTATTCATTTGCTGGATCTTCCTGTTTCTTCTTTCATCATTCCCTGCAGCTGGAAGGACAGATGAGAATGCTACTTTTGCTCCTGATCCCTTAACCAGTCGTCCCAAGGCCTTGAAGTCTCTCTTGATTGCCCGTGGACTTCTTGTTGCAACTTCATCACTGCCTACCTGAAAAATCAATAATGGATAATAATCCGAGGGCTGTACCAGGGTAGGAAATTTCCTTGTCACAGGTTTAACCTGGGCCCCAGGGAGGCAGTAGACTTCCCTAAGAAGTGGGTCCAGTCTGCATACTGGACCTTCTCTTGTCCTCAGGAAAGAGTATCCTATGACAATAACCTGTCTTTTTTTCTTTATGGAAGTGATTTGGATGCAGGGTGTAGGCCGACTTAACCTTGGTGACACTTCAAACCTAGATAAACCATCATCTTCATCATTGTTCAGTTCCACATGCAGAGCTTTGCACCTATTATGCAATGGCACCTGGGAAGGTCAGGTAGTTGTGGAGGAGACACTTGCTGTACTGGGCAGGAACTTATCGCCATTGCCCCCTATCCCTTAAGTCACTGCATTCTGCCGGGTGGAAAGAGGATAGGGAATCCTCCATCTGCCTGACAGACTTGTCCCAGGGAAGGTAGGGTGTGATTCCAGTAATCTATGTATCACTTGGACTCCCTGGTACTCCTCAACTATCTCACCTCCTCCCAGAGCTCTGCCACTAAGCAGAGGATTTCCTTTATCTAGGTGCACCTCCCACAGGTGTGCTCACTACTGCTGTCCGGTACTAGCATAAGAGTTGGGCACAGCCTGAAGCCTGACACCCGGGTGGCAGCACGTTCCCATTGGAGCTCCATCTGGCAAGCTGCATCAGTCATGGAAGGTGCAGAGTTTTGAGAGGACACGGCCTTCTGCCAGGTAGATACTATTGCTCCCTGGTCCAGCTGGCAGATTTTCATGTTCTTCCCTCATGCCCTTCCATGCAAACTGCTGTGCAAACTGCCGTATCATGCCCTTGCTGATGTGCCGTGCCCTCTTTGCCCACCCTGTTCACAGCTGTCATGGTTGCTAGTGCTCCCCAAGGGTTTCTTTTATGGGGGAGGGGTGATTGGCCACCTTTGATCCTGGCCCTTCACAGGTCTTGGAAGCCACTGTCACATGAGCTGCAGGCTCCTGGCAGCTCTCTCAGCTCCCTCTGAGGTTTTCCCAGCTTGGGAACACCCCCGTGCACCATGCCAGAGTCTCCCACTGCAGATTATGCTGGCACTGGAGCTGCTTACCTTGGTGGCTGAGGCGAGGATACTTTGTACTAACTACAAACTTACTGTGAGTTTGTTTGTGATATATTAGAAAATTTATTTAAATTCTATAAGGTTATCCATACAGGGGTGGATTCCTTGAAGAAGGAGGTGAAATCCAAATGGGACTATCCATGAGAACCCAGGAACTTTGGTTTGCCTCTTTCCATCTCCACTGCACTGTAGGCATGACACAGTCCCATACACTGTGCTGCTATACAGCTTCCCAAATATTTATGCATATGCATCCAGATTATCCCATTCTCAAATAATTCACATAATTATATAGTAATTGTTATAGAAATACACAAAAATTGTGGTGTGATTTTTTCAAACATGTTTTAAATGACTTAACATGCCTAACTGTTTTCAATATTGTCTGTAAATCAATAGATTTTGTTAACTTAATGAATTATGAGGGCATCAGACTTTTAAAAAAACTGGATTGCTCATGTGGTTTTCCATGTACAAAATAGTATTCTTCTCAGGTAATTTAACATTTCTTAAAGTTAGGTGTCTAGCCTAAACTAATTACATCTTTCTTTGTTGGCAATGATAGATAATAGTCTGTACAGAGAGACAGACACTTATAAAAGGATGACCAAAGAGAGAGATTAGATAACTAGCTAAGATAAGAAACCTAATTACTAGAGCACCTGAGTCCCATTCTTTTTGATCACTTTCATCCACACTATTTTTATCTTCTGAGTCTCAGTCTGTTATCCCCTATTATAGGGAATTTAAATGACTGGCAATCAGTTACTTTGTCCCTCATCTGCAGTAAAAGGTTGTCTCCAACATAGTCTAGTATCTTTTCAGACTATCTGGAGAGAGGTGTATAACATTACATATTCACTCAAAGAAAGAATCCAAATTCAGAGTTAGACAAGTGTCTAAATTATCTGAGTAAAATAAGTTATACCGAGCTGGAGCTGTTTATATGAGGTGGAAAGAGGAGGCAATATATTTATATGTAAACCACAAACATTAAGGAATTAGTATGTTGCAGACAGCGAGGCAGTCAGAAAAGCAGTTGGAGATATTCTGCATTTTTAAAATTGCCCAAGTGAATCTAGTTGCCATTTATTCCATTAAGAGCAAGCCTCATTTTCAGCAACTCACCCAGATGGTTTACTACTGCATGCATAACCATGTATATTCTTGACTCTGACCCCTAAGTAGGAAGCTTTGAAGAACTCTTGCACAACTATATCACAGAGGAAAATGTTTCTCTTCTTGCTCTTGTGAACCCATGCAGTAAAAACATTGCTCTTATATCTTCTAGTCTATCCAGATTTCTTCCAAACAAATCAATCCTGTGAAGTAAGTATTCATTCAAGTTGAACCACTTATCCATCAGCTGAGGAAGAAAAACTGTGCAGCTTTCAGAAACGCAGATTGAAGTAAGCTTGGCATTATCCATATCTTCACAAAACATTCAGAAGCACCATACATAATAGGAAATTTGAGAGCCCCATAGATTTAGTGAAATGCAAATGGAATAATTTCATAATAGGAGATCATCAGAAAAAAAAAAAACCAAACTGGAATACATCTGTGAGATACTGTGAAGAAGTACTTATTTTGTTATATATACACATATATTATTACACATCATGCTCTGTGTTATGTGTGTGCATGTGTATATATGTATTTTATGCATCTTCTACCTACTTCAAAATGGGTGACAACTAGTTTTCACTGCTGTTTTCTCTTCATTAAATGAGGACTTTTGAATTAATTGTACTGTAACTTCCATGGATGTTTATTAAAAAAGATGACAGAAAACAGACATGTATAATAATTAGTATCATAAGTAAAATGTGAAGAAATCCTTCCACTTTAAAAAGCCTCACTTGGAGAACTGCATCTGATTTGGAGTACCAAAACTGAACTAGGTGATTGGAGTGAGTTCAATATCCAGTCTGAACTTCTCCTGATGCAGCTGTAAACCATTCCCTTGTGTCCTGTCTCCAGACACCAGAGAGAAGAGATCAGCACGTCCCTCTCTGCTCCTCCTCACAGGGCAGTTGTAGACAGCAATGAGGCTATGCCTCAGTCTTCTCTTCTTGAAGCTGAACAGACCTAGTATTCTCAGCCGCTCCAAAGTCATGCCCTCTAGTCTTTTAACCATCTTTGTTGCCCTCCTCTGGACACATTCTAATATTTTTATATCATTCTTATCTTTTGAAGCTCAAAACTGCACACAGTACTTGAGATGAGGCCGCACCAATGTTGAGTCTAGTGGGACAATCACTTCTAGCTAGCTATACTGTGCTTAATGCACCTCAGGATACGGCTGGCCTTTTGGATGCCAGGGTACATTGGTGACTCGTATTGAGCTTACCGTCAACCAAAATCTGCGAATCCCTTTCTGCAGGGCTGCACTTCATTCTCTTGTCCCCCGATTTATACATACATCCAGGATTCCACCATCTCTGATTTAGAATCTGGCATTTGTCCTTGTTAAATTTCATACAGTTGGTGCTTGCCCAGCACTCTAATCTATCAAGGTCTCTTTGTAAGGCCTCTCTGCCCTTGAGGGAATGAATGGCTCTTCCTAATTTAGTATCATTGGCAAACTTACTTAGTGTGCATTCAAACCCTCTGTCCAGGTCATTGATAAAAACTTTAAAGAGTATACTAGCCCTAAAATTGAGCCCTGAGGAAACAGCATAATTTGTGAGAAATGGTGTGGAATATCCAGCATTTATTCAGTTTTTAATAACATCTTGGACAGACAACTGTTAAGAAGGGTTTATGTGTGAATATTTTACCTTTTGGCAGAGAAATGGACTACAGTACTTCTGAAAATCTCTTTTAGACCCATTTGCTCTAATTGCTGTAGTTGCATAATTTTAACAGAAATGTTATAATAAAAGATGAATTTTGCAAGGTAAGTGTACCTTTACAGTACCAACCCTGGGGAACAGAAATGTGAATTATGATGAGTCAATATAACTAGGACTACTTAAAATGTAATAAAAACTGAAAGAGGAGAAGAGACACACAAACATGATATGAACAACTTGCCAATATTTTTCTTCTTTATTCAGAGTTTGTGTTCCTGACTTGATACATGATGCTACATTATTTCTCTATCTTGATTCATCAGGACTTTGTAAATCAAAGATATCTGGGATTCTATAGCATTTTGGTTTTATTTAGGTTATGGTTTTTATTCACTCTTGTGCTTGCCTGCTGGAAGCCAGGAGCTGACTGTACTAGTAATGGAGAACTCCCCCTCTTTCTGAGCTTCTTGTTGCTAATTTGAGATATAGTAATAACAAAGTTAGTTTTTTTTAAATTTCTGTAATTGAAATATATTGAGTTTTAATTTCTGGGGAAAAAAAACCAACAACCCAACAACATGTAATTGGGAAGTGAAAGCTAGCAGCTATGTTTTAAGTTAATTCTAGCAACAGGTTTTCAGTTATCATTCATGATTCTATTTATTATGGTCCTAAAATGCCCTCATCTATAGGTATTCTTTCTTACAGAATTACAGTTCTGCAGTATGACATCTCAGTTTTTAACAACATGGATCATGATTTACTAAAGCATAAAGTCACTATGTCAAACAGCAATTTTTCACACAAAATGGTAAGTGTTTAAAGTATTTCAGTTGTCTTTTAACATAAGTTTAGCATCTGGAAATAATAATAATAATAAAAAAAAGAAAATATTAGCACAATGTGACTAGCCAGCTGCTCACTGGAACATGTTGAGTGGGCTACAGTTTCAGGCTATAGCCTGGGCAGGAATGACCCCATGCATCAATACATGCTGAAGGCCAACTGGGTCGAAAGCAGCTTTGCAGAAAAGAACCTGTGGATCCTCGTGGACAACAAGCTGGCCGTAACCCCCATTTTCAAAAAGGGAAATAAGGAAGACCCGGGGAACTACAGGCCAGTCAGTCTCACCTCTGTGCCTGGCAAGATCATGGAGCAGATCCTCCTGGAAACTCTGCTGAGGCACACAGAAATCAAGGAGGTGATTGGTGACAGCCAGCATGGCTTCACCAAGGGCAGATCATGCCTGACTAATTTGGTGGCCTTCTAC
>VUYV01000135.1:2072572-2082680 GCA_008711295.1 Anarhynchus alexandrinus
GTGTTCAAGGCCAGGCTGGACGTGGCCTTGGGCAACCTGGTCTAGTGGGAGGTGTCCCTGCCTATGGCAGGGGGGTTGGAACTCGATGATCTTCAAGGTCCTTTCCAACCTAAACCATTCTATGATTCTATGATTCTATGAGCAGCAGTGTGCCCTTGTGGCAAAGAATGCTGACAGCATCCTGGGCTGCATTAAGAGCATCGCTTGCAGGTCAAGGGTGTGATCCTTCCTCTTTTTCTAGACCTTGCATCCTGTTTTGTTCCCCCTACTCCTCCCAAAACAAGAAAAATATTGATAAACTGGGGAGACTTGGGGATGGTCACCAGGATGGTCAAGGCTGGAGCAGTTGCCCTTTGAGCAGGGGCTGAGGAACTGGGGCTTGTTCAGCCTGCAGAAGACACAGTTGCAGGAGTCTCTAACAACAGACCCCAGGTACCTTCAGGGTGAAAAGACAGGCTCTTCACAGTGGTGCAAAGTGGGAAGGTGAGAAACAACAGGCATAAATTGAGATGAAAGAGGTTCATATTGGTTATAAGGGAAAACTTGTCCCCATGAAGACAGCCAAGCCTTGTGCTCTAGGCAATCCTGCTTTAGCAGGGGAGTTGGACTAGATGATCTCTAGAGGTCCCTTCCAACTCTGAAAATTCTGTGATTCTGTGATTCTGTGATTCTGTGTCCCAAGATGTGCAGGCTCCATCCTTGCAGGTTTTCAAGGACTGGATCAAGCCCCAGGCAACCTGGTCTGAGCTGATCCTAATTTGACAAGGAGTTTAGATTAGAGACGTGCTAAGTACCTTCCAGACTGAATTATTATGGTCCTGTGATTCTATGAACACAGATTTTAACAACTATTAGAATTTACAGACTTGTATCAGTCTGAAACTAGAAAGCTTTGAACACACTTTGCGGGTAACTCACAAAAGGATAATACGAGTGGGGGTGTAAAGGATGTAGGATGAAAGGTTGTAGCATCTCTTTCTGTGTGGGTTTGTTGAAGTTTTTTTAACAGCCTTGGAGAGAGTAGTCAGTGACAGCAGTATTATCAGGGAGCTAAGGATTTAAAAAAGCTAGGCTGAACTTCCATCTCAGTCTTGCAGCTATGAAAGTAAATAAGAACCTTTTATGGAAGGTACTGAGTGGCCAGTCTCAGCATCTGCAGAAACTCTGCAATGTTCCTTCCTTCGAGCCTAGTGAATAAGGATAGGCAGTTAAACAGTGATGAAGGGAAAGGAAAAATTATCTCATCTTGCCTTTTCTAAAAACATGTATGTGCTACACTAAGCTTCTAAACAGTTTGTCCCTACACTATGATTTTTGTTTTCTTTTGTTTTGTTTTTTTGTAAGTAGCCTTTTAAGAGTTTGGGATCTTATATGGAGTTGATGGTGCTGGTTAACAAGAGCCAAGCAGCTGTGGCTGTAAGTTACATTTATGTACTTTGAGAAAACAACAAAACCGGAGTTGTTAGCATAGAAACACTCGTGTGCACTGCCTGAAAACAATAGTGCCCTTTAAAATGATACAACATTTTCAAGCAACTGTAAAGACAGATGTCAAAGAAATGTCAAAGTGAAGAACATGGAATTAGGAATTGCAGTTCTTAACATCCTGTATCTTCCATTAATTCGTAACTTTAAAAGATTTATTAATATTTATCTGTTTTCTTAAATGCATCGACTTTAAGACCTTGCACATATTAATTGCTTTGCTTGAATGCTGTACATAATTTGATAGAGGAACACAGCTGTGTGCAGACTATTCCTGACTCCCTGATCTTCACCGCTTATCTCCTGGACTTGATGGGTCATATGGGTGGCATGTTGGAGCTTCAAAATATTGATAGCTCCTCTCCAGCTAAAGGATTCAATGTCATACAAAAATAAACATCATAAACATGAGCAATCCAGGGAACAAGAATATTTATATATTTTTTCCACAGAATTATTCAAAATTAAATTTATTTTCTCTGAGACAACACACTATGAGAAAAAGAGAGTGCATTCCCGTGATAAAAATTTACTGTGAATCATTCACTGACCTACATAATAAGCTTGTCTTCATGCATAACAGCTGATTTTCCTTCTAAGAATACATGTGTCATTTTTCATGATCAACTACAGGAATAAGTATATGGTTAAAACTAAAGAAGACACTATAATGTAGTCTCCTGTGGAATTGGTTAAAAAATATTCCTCAAAGTACTTTCTGCCAGAAAATGCATTTTCTTCTAAGCCAAATACCTGCTTGCTTTATTTCTTCTTTCAGCTGAATATTATTAAATTATCTGACACCTGTAAAAAATAATTTTAAGAAATATTATGAAACTCTATTGTCAAGTATTTTGCACTGTACTTACTGAGATTCACTAAATAATATGAAAATACGAAATTAAATTTTAAAATAAGGCAAGAGCAACCCTCAAAGTTCTTAAAGTTTATTTAGATATTAAATAATTTTATAAATTATTATTCTACATCAAAATTAGTAAAATAAATTTTATTTTCTGAGAAAAAAACCCCATATTTTTAAGTTTGGAATAAAAGCATAATTAGCATTTGAAATTTCCTTTGAAACTATCATTCTGAATTCTGTTCAGATCTAGTCTAATGGCTGTTAAGTGGGAGTCAGTAACTTCAGTGTGATTCATTTACATCGCAGTAGTACTCCTAGGCTCCTTTGTAGTCAATCGCAAGAGTGCTATTCATTTGATCTATTTTATACATCTAATATAAAACGAGATTGAGTGCTTATTGGAAGTGCCTCTTTCTCTCTATTGACTATAATGGACGTGTGGAGTGAATAACTTAGAGGCAGAGGCTTACATTTGGTCAAATGAATTGTTGCTACTACTCACTATATTATCTTGACAGAATTGCTTCATGTTTCCTTCAGCTAAGGTGCAATTTTATCACTGCTTCATTATAATGTTCTTATTAAAAAGTTTATTACATTTGGATGGAAAGGCAAGTTAAACTACATCATTCACTTAATGGAGAAGTTTCTGATCTTTTCAGAAAGTTGAGGAGAGGTGGAAAACACATTACACATCTAAAAGGTTACCAGGATCTTCAGTCTTTAAAAATGCAGACATTAACATTGGCTCATGTGAGAGTATTCTGAACATGATCTTGCTGTATTCATAGATGTATTAAGTCTATGAAGTGAAGCTTTTGGCATTTGGCAGTAAATATGTATATGATTGCCTTTATGCATGCAGATTGTTTTTCCTTTCTCTAGAATGGGATAAAATAATTACTTAACAACATGAATTGCATAAAAAGATATAAACCAGAGATAATTAGTACAAATAATTAAAGTTGATAGATATTATAGTGAAGATGAATGGTAAGCTAAAGTAAATGCAAGTGCTTATGAATGTGTAGGTGCTTACATTGGAAAGAACCTTTGGAAGTCATCTGGTCTGAAATCCCAGTCAAAGCAGGATACCTGTGAGATTTGATCAGATTGGTCAGAGCTTTGCCCTGCCAGCACACCTCAAGAATGGATTATTCACAGTTTCTAAGGGTAACATGTTAAACTGCTTAATCACTCTTACTGTGAACACCTTTTTTTCCTGAACTGGTCTTGTTTCAATTTGCTAAATTCTTTATTTCTCCTTTGAACGGTACTCCTCTAAGATTGTCATTAAATCTTTACTTTTAAAGTAATGCAACTTGTTTAATGTTACATAATGTCAGAATCATATTTTTTAATTTTAGAAATTAAATGCTGCAGTGCAAGCCAGCTATTGTATGTTTCTTGTATAATCTATGGAAAGAAATAAACACCTCCAGAGGGTAACACTTCTTATCTCTCACCTCATTATTTTAAGAAGAAATTAATTGTCATCTAGAAATATAATTTATTCCATAGAAAATAATGAAAACAATACATTAAAGGAACTTTCCTTTTCTAAATAGAATTTACATTTGCTTTATACCAGGGAAAGTCTTTTGTAATATATTTTAACAATCAGACAGCAGGTGGAGGTCTCAAATTAGCAGCAGTGAATTACCTAGGAGTCTTATTGATTATTTGTTGTAAATTAGAAGCTGTCTCTGTACAATGAGTGGTAGCAAAAATACTTTTTTTTTTTCCATGTTATCTGTTGTTCTGATTTTATTTTTTAAAATAAAGAGGTGGGTGTTTTTTTATTGACTATTACATCAGCGATGTGATTTTCTGTTTCTGCAAATAATAGTTAGTCCAGTTTAGAGCAGAGAATTTTGTCTACTTTGTGTTGTGCAATTTATTGATTAAGCAAACCTGTATTTGTTATTTTCTTGACATTGGCTGAAAACAGTGTTAACATTTTTATTGTTCTATTTAACTAATTAATTATGGAAAAAATCATATTTGTGATTCACAAAACACTACTGAAATAGCATGTAAGAGATATCAATGTTTAGGAATTACAGGTTTCTCCAGGAGATTCAAAAGAAAATGAATTTTGGAGAAAATTATAAAATTTATCTCTAAGGAAAAAAGGGGGGGGAAAGAAATTGTTGTATTAATGGGCTGTTCTGTGAGCTTCAGCTTGCTGAATTCCTTCCCTCATTATTCCATACTCTGCTATTTCTTTCCCTAGTACAAAATATGTAACTATTCTTGTATGAATATATGTCTAATATGGACTAAATTAAAATTTATAATCTCATTTTCATCTCAAGTCTTAAGTATGGATACTTTGTATTACATATCTTCCACTCATCCTTCAGATGGACACGTTCAAATCCATGCCTTAGCATATATTATTGTATGCTGTTTAGTAAGACAAATTACAAATTTTTATATTAAAAGAATGGACATATATAACTGTAGTTTCATTAAAAAGTTAACAACCAGAAATCCCACCAATGACTAGCAGCTATTTGTCAGAAGAAAGGATCCATTAGCATTAGGGGAAACATGTTTTCAGTACCAACTCAATTGTTATTTGTAAATAAGTCTAAGACACAGAAAAAAAAAATTCTAAACTTTCACAAAATAACACAGTCCATTGTCAAAGAAGAGGTTGATATTTGGATGGCATCTGCTTATTTTAAGAGAATGACAATTTTAGGGAGAGGGGAAGAGACAGAAAAGGAGGTCAGTATTTAAGGAGGGTTACCAATGGAGCTTCCTCAGAGGAAGACCATGTTTCTGCATTCTCATTCTTTTTGCACTTATGTCACTCCTCTCTACCTGTGCAACTTCTCTAACTTCTAATGCTTAAAAATAAACAAGGAAATTCAAGAGATAATAGCTATCAATCTCCAATAAGAAATTACTTTATGCCAAAATTTGTTTTTATAAAAATGTATTATAGTATTGGGCATGTCAAGGTGTTGGCTGTGGAGTGAATTACAGGGGTGGCCTCTGTGAGGAGAGACCAGGGGCTGCCCCATGCCAGACACAGCCAGTTCCAGGCACCTGCAAAAAAGACCCACCACAGGACACGGATGAGCCCTTCAGCCAAGATGGTTGTGCCTCAGGGAAAACATAATTAAGAAAGGGTGAAATGCTTTGCAGCAGTTGGGAGAGAGGAGTAAGGGGGAAAAAATATGAGAAACAGTCCTACAAACACCAAGGTCAGCGAAGAAGAAGAGGGAGGAGGTGTTCCGCGTGCTGGAACAGAGATTCTCCTGCAACCTGAGGATGAGAACACACTGGAGCAGGTATTTCCCTGCAGCTTATGGGGAGGTATTTCCTAAAGCAGGTAGATAGGGCCTGAAGGAAGTTGTAGCCCGTGAGCAAGCCAAGTTGGAGGAGGGTCCTGATAGGAACTTTGGCCCATGGAGGACCCTTACTGGAATAGGCTTACCCTGAAGGACTGCAGCCCATGGAGAGGACTCATGCTGGAGCAGGGGAAAGACATGAGGAAGAAGGAGCGGCAGAGAGGAACTGTTATGAAATGACCGTAATCCCCCATTCCCCATCCCCCTATGCCACTTGGGAGTTTGGGGGAGGAGGTAGAGGAGTGGGGAATGAAGGAGTGATGTTCAGCCTGAGGAGGTAGTGGGGAAGATGTTGTTTTAATTTTGTTTGTCTTTGTTTCTCACCATCCTACTCTACTTTAATTGACAATAAATTAAATTACTATTCTCCCAAAAGAGCCCTTTGCTGGCCTTATCTGCCGCTGTCCCTTTCCCCAGTGCGGACTTACCTGCACTGGAGCTGGTCTCCTCAGCAAGTCATATTAAGTCATATTAAGCAAGATATTTAGAATCCTTAACTGTACTTCAGGTGTAATTTTGAAACCTACATTAAGGAAAACAATCCAAAAAAACACTTTCTAACATTTCTGGGATTTCAAACTCAAACTACTCCTAATAACAAGGGCTTGTTACATAAAAATCTGTGCACAAAAAAGAAGCAAAAATCTGGTTCTTAAGCATTTCTCAGCCTGAGAAACTTTGTTTTCACTGCTTCTTCATCCCAGAGAACTGAATAAAGAATCATTACCTTAGAATATAGCTGGTGAGGAAGGAGAATGTTGTTGTTCCCTGAAGTTTTGGTGACTATGCTGCAATTAATCCTAACTAATTTTAACCATACAAAAGTGATACAGCCAGCTGAAATACCTTTCAATAGTTAGTGGAGAGAGATAGGCATATCCAGAGGACATTAAGTGTCTAAAACATTTATCTTGTCTTAGCATGAATTGTCTGAATGAGATTCTTATCTGTCTTCCCTTTCATTATAGAATGACTATCTACTTGATATCTGCTTTTAAAATGGATAGAAGTAGGACAGCTGAAATTCAACCCCGCAGTCCTACAGATATGACACATAACTCATTCAGAGGTTAGGTGCAATATCGTTGGTAGTGACAAAAGGTTTTGCAGATTATTGTGACAACTATAACCCATCCCTTGAACTGAAAGGATAACTGGTTTTCCTTTCCTGTTCATTCTCTTTCCTCCTCCTCCTGGTGTGACTCAAGAGTATGAGTCTGTGATGGTTTTATGGTAATCATTTCTGGTAGAACTGCTAATGTTCAGAATATTTTCTTAACTTGGAATATCTTTGCTTTATTTATCATCCAGTTCCAGCTGTCAGCATGTTACAATGAGCACTTCCTATTATTATACCAAGCTTCTTTGTCTGCAAAACACAGCTTTTAAAAACCAAGTAACTAATACTGCATAGGTGATTATGGGAGCCATTGTGATCACATATGAACAGAGTAGGAACAGCTGGTCAAATAATGTAGATCATAATATACAAATATCCTCACTAATACACAGCAGTGAGTTAATTGTTCTGTGTGAGCCATTATTGTCCATTGTTCCTGATTACACAGATTGAAACTAGCAATCCAAAAAAGTCTGTGAATCCTGGATATCTTTTTGAAGTTAGTACGAATAATTATTTGTCTAAAATTCGTTCATAGGATGGCGGTCATAATTCACCATTATCTCTTATTCTTTGTTATCCTATTTAGTATAGTGCAGTATGAGCCAATCTTGGAGCAAAAACAATACCATACAAGATGAGCAATCATACACTAAAAATAACAAATAGTGACTAGTCAATGTGAGCAGCTGTGAACAGGCCATGGGCAAATATATATGAATAACAAATACATTCAGACTCAGCATTAGTTTGCAAGCAATTCACAGATAGAAAAAAGGATAAAATTTGTAATTAATAGTATTTATAATGAATAATTCAGCTGGGTCTGCTTCTTGACTATTGTTGTGACACTTCCTAACTATTTTTTTCATTGATCTGCATATTTTGCTCTTTTAATCTTTCCTATATTAGTCCTCTCAGCCTAAGTCTCAGATGAAAGTCCTTCAATTCCTAAAGTGATAGCAAAAATATCATTCCACTTGAAATCTTTATTCTTTCTAGAGGTATTAGTTTGTTATAGTTGTGATTATCTACATTCTAAAGGATTACCTTTTATATAATTTAAAAATACAAAGTAGGTCAAATTGTTCCTTTTCCTTTTCAGGGGAAGACTTACAGACAAGTGAAGCAATTTCTATGCAAAATGTTTGTTTTGTTTTGGTGTTTGTTTTTTTTTTCTGGCATTTACTTCCTACTGTAAGATGGTAGAATTAATAGAATATGGTTGAAGTGTACTCAGTCCTCATTTACATTCACTTTCCTGAAAAAAGCTCCTGATCTTATTCAGAAATGTCATTCTGCGCTTTGCTAGAAATCTCCTTCGCATTAACTTCTTATTTATTTTACAGATGTTCAATTTCAGGAACTGAAAAGCAGTGTTTAATTGCCATAAATTTAAGAATACACCTGATATCATTTATATCCTTAACAATTAAGGTAGACATACCCTATGCATTAAAAGGGACATAATACAAATCTGTTAGACTAACGTTAAAACCACTTGCCTATTCCGTAACTAAACATGGTACAGAACATATTTTAGAGCAGAAACCAAAGAATTGCATCTACAGAAAACTGTATTAGAGTTTAATACTTGAAAGGAAAGTACTGGTGTTTTCATTAAAAGTATGTTCTCCCAAATACAGATGCATGTTATTAGAAAATCTGACCCAGACAACTCGATACACAGTTCCTCAAATACCATGCTGAGTCAATTCATAGACAACTAGGGTGGGAATCATCTCAATAAATTTAATACATTTTACAGACAGACACTTAGCTTTGACTTAGTCACCACACTCTTCTTTCAAAGAAACTGGAAAGATATAACAGTAAGCAGAAAGTGATTTACCTGGCCTACTTCAGGATCAGACTAATTATCCTCTAGAGTGACTGTATTTCCTTTATTGACTATAAAAGGAATTAATTAATTAAGTAATGTGGAGTTAAATGTCTTAACAAGGTCAACACTGATTTAGATAAGACTATGGAACAAACTGACAATCCAAGAAAGAATTATCACAAAATTCACCAATTCTCCTGCAAAGTTTCTTGCCTACTTTTTTTTTTAAATACACTGTTAATGTGGACTTGAAAATAAAATAGCATACCTTACTAAATAACAGTATACATCATCTTCCCTAGGGAAAGAATTAGGGGAGGAATAGACTTCAGATACCAAATCCATCGTCATTAAGATAAATCTGTATTGCTGAGTGGAACATGATCCAGAAGGCAGGTTGAAGCTTACATGGAGCTTGCCAGCCCTCAGCAGATTGTGGCTTGGCTGCCTTTGGCATAGTTTCAAAGGCAGCACAGGTGTTTGTCACAGTGAGTCCTGCAGTTCTGATTCCCTAGGTGTCCAGTTTAGCAAATCTGTTGACAATCACAGTCTATGAAGTTAGATTTAAGTTCAATGGAAACAAAAAAGGAATCTTTACTTCAAGTCATCTTGGAAAGAATACAAATGAATCAGGTTACAGAAAACAGAAATGAAGAACAAAAAGCTAGGAAGAAGTGAGAAGTGAAATGGCTGATGACCTTACTTTAATCCCTTTTTGCATGTGTATGACATATATTTGCATAATTCTTCTTTGTTTTTTCCTGTCTATATTCCTTACTTTATATATTATGCAGTACAGTCTTTTTAAAATAAAAGACAAAGTCATTTCAAAACAGAAGGTTGGGATGTTCTGTTCCTGGCCCTTTCTCATTCACTGCACAGGATACATGGTTCTCACTTAATGCACAGCTACTCAATATTTTTGTTTTATTCTCATTGCTCAATGCATGGCCTCAAGCCAAATTATTGCACGCTATGCAAGTCCTACTCTGAAGCCAGAGTTATTGATTTTGTTATGGCCTTTCTTATAGTGATCTCCACTAATGTATATGAGCACTTCACAAACAATTTATCTTCACAACTATCCAGTAAAGCATCTGGAAGGAACGGGGAGGTGGTGGTGAAAGATCATATTCTAACGTTGGTACAGAACTGAAACAGAATGTGTCTAAAGTTATTTTGGGGTAACCAATGTGAGGTAGTATAAGACTTAACTTTTTAGAAAAATTTCCACTACGTAATGCTTCATATGTTCAAGCACCGTATCTTTTGAGCTTAGATGCTTTCTTTTTGAAAAGCAATCTCATTCTTCAATTTAATTGAAAGGTCATGTTCAACATAGAGGTTAGGTGCTAAAGGGTGTGTTGATCATAGAATCATAGAATGGTTTAGGTTGGAAAGGACCTTGAAGATCATCGAGTTCCAACCCC
>VUYV01000135.1:2083480-2097397 GCA_008711295.1 Anarhynchus alexandrinus
CCACTTGTCACTGGTCTCCACTTGGACATCGAGCCGTTGACCGCAACTCTTTGAGTGCGACCGTCCAGCCAGTTCTTTATCCATCGAATGGTCCATTTGTCAAATCCATGTCTCTCCAATTTAGAGACCAGGATATCATGTGGGACAGTGTCAAATGCCTTGCACAAGTCCAAGTAGATGACATCAGTCGATCCTCCTTTGTCCACCGCCGTTATGACCCCTTCGTAGAAGGCCACCAATTTAGTCAGGCATGATCTGCCCTTGGTGAAGCCATGCTGGCTGTCACCAATCACCTCCTTGATTTCTGTGTGCCTCAGCAGAGTTTCCAGGAGGATCTGCTCCATGATCTTGCCAGGCACAGAGGTCAGGCTGACTGGCCTGTAGTTCCCTGGGTCTTCCTTATTTCCCTTTTTGGAAATAAGGAAGACCCGGGGAACTACTAACTACTTGTTATGTACTTGCAAAATATAATTCCAAATTAAAAGGAAGGTGCCTAAGGGAGAGCTACAGACATGAGAAGGTTGATCAAAAAGCAATAAACAAACAAGCAAAAAACCCCCTACTCATAGAGCCAGAGCTAGCTAGTAAGTAAAATGGAGAAGAAGCATTCACAAAAGCAACACTCCTTTAGTTCAGAGATTAGAAATGAGGTGCAAATCTGTGTTGGTGTTCTACAGTGTCTTTCCTAAGTATATGACTCTACAAAGAATTTGATTAAGAAAAGAAGAGACCTGAACTGTATTTCCCATTAAGTATGTCTGTCTCATGCTCTCTACATTACGTTATTCCCATTATATATTATTTATACTGGAACAATACAATGGGGAACATTTTTTTTTAAAAAACAGAAATTAAAGTTAGTTTGACATGATTATTTCTTTAAGATAACTTGATTTCCTAAGAAAACATACATTTTCATGGATTCCATTCAATTTTGGAAAAAAACCCAATCAAAAAACTTAAATTGTACTAACAGAATTTTCTTTAAAACAGGAAGTGTTCCACAACACCCTCAAATGGCAGAAAAAAATCTTCATGTCACATGTAAGTCATGATTTTAGCTGAGAAGTATTTTTTTTCATGGGAGAGTTAAATCAAGCTCAGGTTTACTTTTGAGTACTCGGGGGGGTTATGGAGTGTACCATAGGCCTGCCATTGGCAGGTGCTAAAATAGCAAGTTCCCTTTTTCTAACAGGATGCACCTATGAAGCCCTTCTACTTGTACACTGATATTGTAATTGAATCCTCCCCAGATTAAATTTTCACTGATGAGTTTTCATCCATCAATTTAGCTGTGCACTTAGTATGAGCTGGAGGTGACCAGCTGGACTATTTTCATGACTTTGGAGCGCAGATTTTTGACTGTAGGCCTTGATTATGGAACCACTCTGCCAAAAATTGATAGCTAACATCATGACTCAGGTTCAGTTTTAAAACACTGGGCTCGATTTCCTATCCAAAAAAGTGAGAAAAATAAAGCAAATTTTCTTCACTCATAAGCACGAGCTGAACATCAAGAAGTTTGGTTTAATTTTCCTGTGTTTTGGGTGCAAACTCAGCAAGTATAGTAAAGAAAGAAGAAAAAATAAGGTGATGGAACAAGTCAGTGTACAATATTTAAATGCTTAAAATACAACCACAGCTAGCTTCTTTTTTCCCAAAATGAGGCAGCTTCTAGGTTAGGTGGGAACTTCATCTTGTTTCAATAGAACAGTAATAATAATTTTAAAAAATGCATCCGGTATATCAAAGCTTAATCTTGGCAAACAAATGACCTTGTGGGATCAATTTGTTCTACTGTATGGTGCCACAAGGTGTTTCTTTCTGCTTCTTTTGCTTGCCACCCTTTCAAGCTTTGCCACTTCCCTTGCAACTTTTTGTTCTGTCTTTTGCTGTTTCTGCTGACTGCTCCATGCTCTGCTCTCCACTCACACAAAGAACTGCTCACGCCTGCTCTCTCTTCTGGTTAACCACAGGAGCACTGCTAAGGTCCAGTATGTCACCTACAAGTGAGATTATCTCTAGTCCTGACAACTGACCCCATTTTACAGTGGACAGGGGATTCTCAAACAGCTCGTCCTGTTTCCCAGCTGGTAAAAAATCTTAAATATCTTCTTCTACTTCATTCCTTACACAAAGTCTACTGCCCTTTTGCTTTCCTTTCTAGGCTGTGATTTGAGCTAATCCTGAAACTTTGAGCCTTACTTTAGAATGAGTACTTTCCTCATGGGTTGTTATTTATAGATTTCTAGTCCAAAAGCTATGGTAAAATAGAAACTTTTTCAGTTTATAATGTGTCTATCTTTTAGTAGAATTGCCTCTTATACGTAATAGAACATCAGTATAATTATTTTTTTTTAGTTCCCTTGCTTCCCACTTAATGTTAACTCTCATTTCTTGGAGCTCCTTCCTCTTTGGATTTCCTTGGAGATGGGGAATGTCAGGGTTTTACTTTCACTTTATTGATTACATACCAAGTGTATGGATGCTTAATGGATCTTAATTCAGCAGGATCCTTCATTTAAAATATTGCAGAGAGAAAGATCACTCACAATATTTGTTTGGCTTGTATAAGATGTCTGCACTCCTGAGCAGTTCACCCTTAGGAGTATGTGTTCATGTAAAATATGAACATGTATGTTTTCTAAGATTTCGCACTTATTAGTACTGTAGAAAAAAAACAGCAAGATCTTTAATTAGTTAGGTTTCTGTGAAGAAATCTGGACTTTTTTTGTACTCAGCATCAGAGCAATAGGATAAGGTCCCAAGCTGTTCAATATAGGAATAATAGTATTTGCTAAATAACTTTTTTCTTTGTAATTACAAATATATTTTTAAATCTTTCACAGAATCACAGAATCACAGAATAGTCAGGGTTGGAAGGGACCTCTGGAGATCATCTAGTCCAACCCCCCCGCCAGAGCAGGGTCACCTACAGCAGGTTGCACAGGACAGCATCCAGGCGGGTTTTGAATGTCTCCAGAGTGGGAGACTCCACAACCTCTCTGGGCAGCCTGTTCCAGTGCTCCACTACCCTCAAGGTAAAGAAGTTCCTCCTCATGTTAAGATGGAACTTCCTATGTTCAAGCTTGTGCCCATTACCCCTCGTCCTATCAATGGGCACCACTGAAAAAAGACTGCTCCCATCCCCCTGGCATCCTCCCTTTAAGTATCTATAAGCGTTAATAAGATCCCCCCCTCAATCTTCTTTTCTCCAGACTAAAGAGACCCAAGTCTCTAAGCCTTTCCTCATATGAGAGATGTTCTAATCCCCTAATCATCTTCGTAGCCCTTTGCTGGACCCTCTCCAGCAGATCCCTGTCTTTCTTGAACTGGGGAGCCCAGAACTAGACACAGTACTCCAGATGCAGCCTCACCACGGCAGAGTAGAGGGGGAAGATGACCTCTCTCGACCTGCTGGCCACACTCTTCTTGATGCACCCCAGGATACTATTTACCTTCTTGGCCACAAGGGCACATTGCTGCCTCATGGTCAACTTGTTGTCCACCAGGACTCCCAGGTCCCTTTCCACAGAGCTGCTCTCCAGGAGGTCAGCCCCCAACCTGTACTGATGCATGGGGTTATTCCTCCCCAGATGCAGTACCCTACGCTTACCCTTGTTGAATTTCATGAGGTTCCTCTCCGCCCAACTCTCCAGCCTGTCCAGGTCACGCTGTAAAGCAGCACAGCCTTCTGGCGTGTCAGCCACTCCTCCCATTTTAGTGTCATCAGCAAACTTGCTGATGGTACGCTCTATCCCTTCATCCAGGTCATTGATGAATATATTGAACAGGACTGGACCCAGTACTGACCCCTGAGGGACACCACTTGTTACTGACCTCCAACTAGACTCTGCACCACTAACCACCACCCTCTGAGCTCTATCTGTTAGCCAGTTCTCAATCCACCCCACTGTCCATTCATCTAGCCCACACTTCCTAAGCTTGCCTGTGAGGATGATGTGGGAGACAGTGTTGAAAGCCTTGCCAAAGTCAAGGTAGACAACATCCACTGTCCTCCCCTCATTCACCCATCCAGTCACTTCCTCATAGAATGCTATCAGATTAGTCAGACACGACTTCCCCTTAGTGAATCCATGTTGACTACTTCTGATAACCTTCTTTTCATCCAGGTGCTTTGAGATGAAACCCAGAACGTGCTGTTCCATCATCTTTCCAGGGATGGAGGTGAGGCTGACCGGCCTGTAGTTTCCTGGGTCATCCTTCTTGCCCTTTTTGAAGACTGGAGTGACATTGGCTATCCTCCAGTCCTCAGGCACCTCACCTGTCCTCCAGGACCTTTCAAAGATGATGGAGAGCGGCCTAGCAATGACTTCCCCCAGCTCCCTCAGCACTCGAGCGTGCATCCCATCAGGCCCCATGGATTTGTGTATATCCAGTTTATCTAACTGATCTCTAACTAGCTCCTCGTCAACCAAGGGAAAATCTTGCTTCCTCCAGACTTTCTCTGTTACCTGCAAAGTCTGGGTCTCCCGAGGACTGGCCCGAACAGTGAAGACAGAAGCAAAGAAGGCATTTAGCAACTCCGCCTTCTCTGCATCATCTGTCACCACAGCACCTGTCTCGTTCAACAGCGGGCCCACATTTTCCCTAGTTTTCCTTTTGTCTCCTATATACTTAAAGAAACCCTTCCTGTTGGCCTTGACATCCCTCGCCAGGTTCAATTCCAAGGCTGCCTTGGCCTTCCTTGTTTCCTCCTTGCATACCCTGACAGCATTCTTGTATTCCTCCCAAGCAGTCAGCCCCTTCTTCCACCTATGCATTCAGTAAAATATAACCAGACTCATAGTGAAAAATGTCAGATAATTCCAATACGAAACTTTCGATTTCTTGATTTCTAAGTAGAATGGCAAATACCACTAAAACTGGATTTTTGTAAATGTATGATTTACTTTGTATTTACTTTTTTTCTATTGAGAAAAAAGAACCACAGTATAACTGTGGAACAAATAGATCCTACATAAGTATGCAAGGAGAAATGTGTATGAAAAAATTAACAAAGGACTTGTAAGAAGCTACTTTACCTATGATAAAATTAAGAGATGTTACTTTGAAATAACATTTCAAATAGCTGTTTTACGATGAACAGGAAAAGCATAAAAAAATTCCATTTTTTCTTCAAACTTTAAAAAACATTCTCCTTTGCAATTAGATTATAGCTGGCTATCACCAAGACAAAGCAATTTTCAAGGGTGAAGTCTTAAAGACATTAAAGTGAAGGTTTATCAGGAAACTTGGAGGCAACCTTAATCACGGAGATCACTAATCTCCATAATAATGACACTATTGTGTAGGAACAATTTGCTGTCTCATATTTATTACAAAATCTTTGTTGGGGCAATCTTTTTCTCTCAAGGAAATACAAAGTCACAGCATTATCAGCTTCATTTTTCTGTAGCACTTTAGATATAAACATGCTATAAGACACTTCTAATTGAACAAGAATTGCTTAATTTTTATATTTGTCAAAAATATGTGTTGAAGGCAACTCTTAGTATTTCCAAATCAGAATATGATCTCAGATCACTATAATCTGCTCTGAGCAGCAGGAATTAAAACATTCACTTTCATTGTGTGGGTTGTTAAGAGATGAGCATTTGCAGACTGCGTGATGTGATATTATAACGATATGCTTGGTGCAATGTTTCAATAAAGATGGATCACTGTGTCTGATATTGTTCTATTTTCTCTTCAGCTCTGCCTAACTCTTCAGCATGATATTTTTATGTTACTACTCTTTTTTGGTGGTTATTATCCTCTTCTCTATTAAAAATATTTTCTTATGTTTCCTCCCATTAAGAGCAACTGTATCTCTTTCTTCACGTATCCCTTAGAATCTACAGATTTTTTTTAAGCCAGATGGAAAGTAAATGCTTAATCCCAGAGGAACTCTGATTTTATCCCTTAACAAGGCTATGACATCTTTCTTTCAGTCAGTAAGGTGATGAACACACTATAGAAGCTTATTTTCAGACTTTCTGTTCCCAAAATGGTTGCAATGTCATCTGACCCACTAAAAAATTCTGTTTAAGCTTCCCACCGAGCAAATTGCTTTCTGAAAGTCCTTTTTTTTTTCTTTTTCCCATAATTCTAATTTAATATTTCCCTCCTAGTAATGCTTCCTTCTCTTCTCTCCATACTGTGGTTACATATTGTCTCCTGTCAGCAGGGACAGGGCTGCCCCGTTAGCGGGCCAAGGTGTGGGGTGCCATTGAGCTCCTGAAACTTCTGGTGTGGGTAAGCCAGGACTGGGACCTGGTCAGGGGAGTCCTACCAGGAGCGGTCAGAGACAAGGCCAGAAAGAGGGCTGGAGAAGAGATCAGAGACTGCAGACCAGACTACAGCTCACACCTGAGGTCCATCCAAATTCAGGGCTGAAGAGAAGTTGTGACATGTTGACATTGGCCAGATGCCATAACCCCATGCAGCCACTCTTCTCAGTCCCCTTGCTCGATGGAACAGGGGGAGAAAGCAAGATGGAAAAGCTCAATGGTTAAGATAAAGGCAGAGAGATTACTTACCAATTACCATCACAGGCAACACAAACTCAACTTATGGAAATTAATTTAATTTATTGCAAATTAAACATAGTAGGATAATGAGAAATAAAAACAAATCTAAAAACACCTACCCCTCACCCCACCCACCCAATCTTCCCAGGCTCAACTTCACTACTTCAGTCCCAACTCATCTACTGTCCCACCCAATAACCAGTGGAAGGGGATGGGGAATGGAGGTTGCGGTCAGTTGATAATACTTCTCTGTCGTTCTTTCCTCCTCACACTTTTCCTCTGCTCCAGCATGGGTTCTTTCCATGGGGTGCAGTCCTTCAGAAATAGACTGCTCCAGCGTGGATTCCCCATAGGGCACAGTTCCTATCAGGACCCTGCTCCTGCATGGGCTGTCCACGGGGTCACAGCTTCCTTCAGGGCATATCCACCTGCTTTGGCATGGGGACCTCCATGGGCTGCAGGGTGGATATCTGCTCTACCATGATCGTCTCCATGAGCTGTAGGGGAATCTTTGCTCTGATACCTGGAGAACCTTCTTCGTTGACCTTGGTGTCTGCAGGGACATTTCTCACACTTTTTTTTTTTCCTCCCTCCTCTATCTCAGGCAGCATTTTACCCTTTCTTAAATAGGTTTTCCCCAAACCACCACCATCTTGTCTGAGGGGCTCAGCTGTGCCCTGCAGCGGGTCTGTTGGAGCTGACTGGAACTGGCTGTGTCCGGCATGGGGCAGCCCTGGCCTCTCCTCAGAGAGGTTGCCCCTGGAGGCCCCTACTGCCAAAACCAAACATTGCCACCTACACCCAGTACAAAAGTGCACCAAAAACCTGACTCAGGCAAGGATGGGATGTGCAGGGTTGAGCTGAAACAGGACTCCTGGGCCTGTTGTTGGGGGGAGGCCCCAGATGAGGCCAGTAAGTGTCAGTAAGACCCACTGTTGTCCTCAGGGCCCTTCCAAGGAAGGTGCCTAGGACAATGTTTGCTCTTCATCTCCATCTGGCCATGTCTCTGAAGGTGTTGCATAACATTTTGACGAGACCTTTGTTCAGAAGGCAGTTTGCTGTACAGTATCTCCCAATTTCCTATGGGTTTATTTTTTGGAGGATGCTTTTAGGATATAGCTTGGGCATGTGCGTTGCTAAGGGATTTGCAAGTAGTCTTCTCCAACACAGTTTAGACAGAGTGTCTCTACCCTGGGAATCAATGCCAAGTCCAATCTTTATCACTTATACGTTCCAATGAAATTTATATTCCAATTCTGCTATAACTGGAAAATTGGACTGCTTCAGTCCTTTTATCAGTCACAAACAAATCACATGCTGTCATCTTAGGTTCCCATTTCACTCTTGAATCTTAGTCTTTTAACTATTCCTAATAAAGAAATGTTACTTTATACTGTAAGCATATGTAAGAGGAACGTTTCTCCTCCTTTAAGGGTGTCTGGTCAAAAGAGCCACAAACCAGAACATACAGAGACAAACCTGACTGACACAGGATAAGGGAGGTTGTGACAAGAACAAACTTGGTCAGTGGCGTGAATTGGTATATGTGGTGTGTGAAAACGTTTTTTTTTTTTGGTTGGGAGAATAAGGAAAGGGAGGGAGAAAAACACACAGAAACATAAAATGTGACCAATTCACATTAACAAACAATAACCAGAAACAAACCTGGTCAGTCTCGCTAATTGATGGGCTATGAAGAAACTGCAGGCAAACCAGCACTTTGCAACAGATGAGGATGCAAACCTGGGGGTACAGGGTGTTGGAGGGGGTCGGTGGGACTGTGCCAACTGAAGAGGCAATGTGCAGGGGAATGAGGAGTGGGGTGCTCAGAGCTGGTGGTTGGAGCAGGACCACAGGTCACAGCTGGTATGCCTGGTGCTGGCTACAAGGGGATTGTGATTTCTGTGTCTTCCCCACTCCTGGTGTGCATGTTGCATGCGGGTGTTTTCACTAACAAAATTCAAGCTGGAGTCACTAGTGAGCAGGGAGGGCCTGGGTACAGGCAGGGGTATCAGGAAGGAGAGGGTGTGTGGCAGTATTTGGGGAGACCTGTAAGTGTGGGGTTCCTGTGGGATGACTGTGTGTGCTGTGTGTTTGCAGCAAGCACTGAGCTGGACCAGCCAGTGAGTAAGAAGTCATGGGGCAGGTAAGAGGGGCTGGGATCCAGGCAGGGGGGCTGGGTGGGAAGAGGGGCCATGCTGCTGCTTGGGGAATCCACAAATGTGAGTGTGCTTGTGAACCTGGAGAGTGCCTTGTGCTCCACTAGTAACCTTCTGCCTCTGAGAGCCCAGAGGGGCTTG
The DNA here is from genome assembly GCA_008711295.1 of Anarhynchus alexandrinus. NCBI lineage: Eukaryota > Metazoa > Chordata > Aves > Charadriiformes > Charadriidae > Anarhynchus > Anarhynchus alexandrinus. Next base: position 2,092,314 of record VUYV01000135.1, read on the forward strand.
GTGGTCATCTTAACAGTCATTAACATATTCTATAAGGTCTTATATCATAAGCTAGTGCACGCAATGTATGTCATCACTTTCAGGCTATAAAAAACACACTTTGGTGACTCACTGTAACATAATCTTCAAATTATTTCAGGTACTTTTAATTGAAGAAAAATAAAATAAAATAAAATAAAATAAAATAAAATAAAATTAAATTAAATTAAATTAAATTAAATTAAATATATCTAAATAAAATAAAAGTAAATATATCTTAGAGTCATAGGCATGCCAACATGAGTCTAAATATTCCCAATACCAAATGTTAGATAGGGTGGACATGACCAGTCTGCTCTAGCAGAAGCTAGCAATAAGTATTACAGGTGCAAAGTGCTTTACATTTGTGGTAGGCTGACCTTGTCCTAGGGTCCAAGAAGTTTTCCCATGGGACTGATGAATTTTGCAAGAAGTAGTCAATATGTCTTCCATGACAGAGTTGTTAATATAATAACTTGTGTTTAAATTTCTGTTTTCTAGTGACTTTTATGGCCAGCTGTCACTCTCTTCTTCCAATAAATATTAGCAATACTGCAATAAGCATAAACAACCTATGTATCAGTAATCTTTATTTGTATGTGTTTGTCTCCATCCAGCCATCCTAAAAGTGTTTTCCCACGGCCCTCTCATTCTCCCTACTTTTTTCACTACTTTTCTTTATTTCCTCATTACAGGACACAGCACTAGCAATTTCTATCTCCCCTTGAATTTGATAGAGCATATCAATGCTTTTTTCTCTATGTGACAGATATAATTGCAATATCTGTCATAAGGAAGCTTGTTGAAGGCAGTAGAATTACAAGCACATAATCAGTCAAAATCTAAAGTAAGACTGTTGTAATACTTAGTGTTTTGATCCATGGATCCCCATTTTTAAAGCTGTGGAGTCTAAAGCACAAAGAGGGTAAATATCATATTTAATGTGGAAATACGAGAGAGAAAAAAATATGTTTAGACTGTTATTTCAGTCCTCCAAAGTATTATTCACTAAATTGCACTATTTATTTGTAAAACATTAATATTATCAAAAGCTTTTAATTTTTTTTTTATTATTGTAAAGGCATAAGATAATGTAGCTAATCATATAATTAAAAAAATCCTGGACTTGGACTTTCTGTTAATTAATTGTGAAAAAAAAGTGTGTTGATTTATCAACATAATATCATAGCATTGGGGCTTGACCCAATAAGAAACACCTCATTTATATCAGTGTAATTAGTTCAGGTATTTAGGGGTTCAAATGTTAGCACCTGTATTTATTTTGAAATACTGCACATGTAAAATATTGATGAAGATAAGTATGTTTTTTTCTATGCTCTCAATAAAACATTTTTGTTTTAATGTTAATTTATTTGGTTTCTTTATTTGTCCCTAGTGGGATTACAGGAGCAGAGATTATTTTTTTAGCAATATTTTGTTTTCTTCTAAAAATTTATGAGAAAAGGAAAAGTTGAAGCTAGGTTTCCTAAAGACTACAGTTACTAGGGTGATTGACTATCTGTTATTGTTTGGTCTTTGCTCTTACCCATAACATCTTCCTTCAATGTATTTTAGGTACAGCGATCAGGCTACTGCAGAAATTGATGATGGGAATCAAAAGAGATGAAGAAGAAATGTGAATATTTAAAGCCTGGCTCTAAATATCTACCTACCATCTATTTTTCAAGCTTTGCAAAACAAAAAAAATCCATCCATCATTCCCCTAACTTTCTGTACATATATATATTTATAGATGTATTTGAAATCTCTAAAAGATTTAAAATTGATTGCCACAGGAGGTACATAAACATTCATAATATAAATCTTATTTTCCCACAACTTGGTACTTTAGTTGCTCTGTCTTGTACCCTAAATGCTACATTTAATAAATAATATCAAAGTTATAATTATAATTATGAATGTTAGAGCCCTCATAACCCCTGTCCAGTTTGGCTAAAATTGGCCAAATAATTCAAGTTCTTATGGAAAAAACACAAAGACTCGTGCACTAGGATTCATATGATCTAATGCAGATATTTATACACCGGTAGTGACTCTAAGATGCTGTGTGGCTGGTTTAGTCAATGAGGACAAATACATTGGATAAATACTGTCAAATGCATTTCCCATACAGCTGTCTTCAGTATGTCAAATAAATCACAATGAAATCCATTGCAATATTTCCAGTAAACTTATGGTAACATTTTGCCCCATGTGCATGTTCCAGTAATCTAACACCTGAATAATCTTCTCAATTTTTTTTTTTCATTTGGCCATTTTGTCCTTTAAACGTTATTCAGCTTCAGAATACATTTGCACTGAAGCAATTTTACAATGTAAAAATAACATTTGCAAAGACAAAAACCTGGCTATTTCAATTGAATAATAATTATTTGTATGTATATATGTGTCTCTAAGTAGTCAAGAGACAACATCTTATACTCAAAACTAAATGCAAATTTATATATACACTTAGGGTAAATCTGAAACAAAAAAAAGCTTTTATGTCGGAAAAGCAAACATATTGCTTAAGCAGGTTTATACTTTTGATGATTATTTATGATGTATTTGTAGTATGTTGGAGAAACTCTACTATCCTTTGTATTTATAAATTACACTTTACTATTAAACGAATTTGCATATTGGCTGCCTGCCTGCAGCTACTCCAGTTTGATAACAAAATTAATGGTACATACATCAGCAGACGTGGCAAATTAACATAATAGACAGCAGTAATAAATCCAAACTATCTTAACAAAAAGCATTATTTTTTTTCCTATTATTTCTTGTATTGGCTTATTCCATCCTAACTAGTTTTATACACAATCTTAGAGGTGAACTTTCATTTTTCAACCAAATATTGAGATTGATAAATACAGTATTTTTCATCTAATGTCCAGGAACTGTTACAATTTTGACAATTGTATACATTTCATAAGTAATTATTACCTTGAATAATTCTTATTCTGTACATCAGCTATGTTGATATTAGTGAAATATTAAATGTTAGCCGCCTAGAATGACGTGTCTTTTAACTGTTAATAACCCTTCTATCTTGGCTAGGTTTCTAGACACTACAGTCAACCCACAGAAGGAGACAGAATCACCTCACTTGTATAAATGGCTATTTCAGAATGTAAAGGAGGCACGTTATGAAGAATTTTCTTCTAATGACCCTAAAAGAAGTTTTGATATATACAAAATATTTTAGTATATACAAAAGAAACCTGTCNTAATTTCAGTAGTTAGAAGAGGCCCAGCTAAGAAGCGAAGTTACTGAACAAAATTGGTTCTGTTTTACCTCAAACCAGGACATTATGTCAGAAAAGCAAACATATTGCTTAAGCAGGTTTATACTTTTGATGATTATTTATGATGTATTTGTAGTATGTTGGAGAAACTCTACTATCCTTTGTATTTATAAATTACACTTTACTATTAAACGAATTTGCATATTGGCTGCCTGCCTGCAGCTACTCCAGTTTGATAACAAAATTAATGGTACATACATCAGCAGACGTGGCAAATTAACATAATAGACAGCAGTAATAAATCCAAACTATCTTAACAAAAAGCACTATTTTTTTTCCTATTATTTCTTGTATTGGCTTATTCCATCCTAACTAGTTTTATACACAATCTTAGAGGTGAACTTTCATTTTTCAACCAAATATTGAGATTGATAAATACAGTATTTTTCATCTAATGTCCAGGAACTGTTACAATTTTGACAATTGTATACATTTCATAAGTAATTATTACCTTGAATAATTCTTATTCTGTACATCAGCTATGTTGATATTAGTGAAATATTAAATGTTAGCCGCCTAGAATGACGTGTCTTTTAACTGTTAATAACCCTTCTATCTTGGCTAGGTTTCTAGACACTACAGTCAACCCACAGAAGGAGACAGAATCACCTCACTTGTATAAATGGCTATTTCAGAATGTAAAGGAGGCACGTTATGAAGAATTTTCTTCTAATGACCCTAAAAGAAGTTTTGATATATACAAAATATTTTAGTATATACAAAAGAAACCTGTCTCTATTTCCAGTTCTTTCCATGATCGAAAAATTTCATCTTCCATTCAAAGACAGTTATGATATTTCATATCTTGCAGTGTAGTGGGATCAAGTCCACAACTGTTGAAATATTCACTTTGTCATCTGATCATTCAGAAGAAAAAAAGCGATATTACAACAGAAATCATTATTTATTTTTTTTCCTGAACCTATAGCACCCTTTACCAAAATGTAAAAAACAGAGTGAAATCTGAACCCTTTGAGCTTTAAAAAGTCTAGAGGAGCCAATGGGGAAGCACCGTTAATACACGGCAAAGGAATGCCGCCTGGAGAGCAGTGCAAAGTAATTACAACTGCTCCAAACAGGTCAGCCTCAACGAAGACATGGCTGAAGTACCTCTATACAAATGCACGGAGCACAGGGAAGAAACAGGGGGATCTAGAGATGTGTGCACGCCTCCAAGGCTATGATCTCATTGTCATCATAGAAACTTGGTGGGATGACTCCTATGACTGGAGTGTTGGCATGGAAGGCTACAGGTTCTTCAGGACAGACAGGAAAGGGAAACAAGGAGGCGCTGTTGCCTTATAAGTCAGCGAGCAGCTGGAATGCATGGAGCTCAGCCCGGGGATGGATAAAGAGCCAATTGAGATCCTATGGGTCAGGATTAAAGGGAAATCAGGAGCAGGGGACATTACAGTGGGAGTCTGCCACAGGTCACCTGACCAAGAAGACTGAGTGGATGAAGCCCTCTATAGACAGATAGGGGCAGCATCATGTTCACAGACCCTGGTTCTCATGGGCGATTGCAACCACCCCAACATAGAATCATAGAATCATAGAATGGTTTAGGTTGGAAAGGACCTTGAAGATCATCGAGTTCCAACCCCCCTGCCATAGGCAGGGACACCTCCCACTAGATCAGGTTGCCCAAAGCCACGTCCAGCCTGGCCTTGAACACCTCCAGGGATGGGGACTCAACAACCTCTCTGGGCAACCTGTTCCAGTGCCTCACCACCCTCAAAGTGAAAAACTTCTTCC
>VUYV01000135.1:2099443-2118865 GCA_008711295.1 Anarhynchus alexandrinus
AGTACCTAAAGGGGGCCTACAGGAGAGCTGGGGAAGGACTTTTTACTAGGGCATGTAGTGATAGGACAAGGGGGAATGGCTTCAAACTGGAAGAGGGCAGGTTTAGATTAAACATTAGGAAGAAATTTTTTACTTTGAAAGTGGTAAGGCACTGGAACAGGTTGCCCTGAGAGGTTGTTGAGGCCCCATCCCTGGAGGTGTTCAAGGCCAGGCTGGACGTGGCCTTGGGAAACCTGATCTGGTGGGAAGTGTCCCTGCCTATGGCAGGGGGGTTGGAACTCGATGATCTTCAAGGTCCTTTCTAACTCTAAACCATTCTATGATTCTAAGAATGAGAATTTTCCCTGAAATTAAAACCCTACCAGCTCCACCAGTAAGACAGCTACCAGTAGGACAGCTCATAAAATGTGGTGTTACTTGATCACTGTATAAAAAGAACGCTGACTGCTAGACTATCTTCAATTTTCAAATGGTGATACAGAGTAGCCCCAAACAGGCTAAATTATAGGAACCTAACTGTAGTGGTAAAGGTAGGATTAAATGAGGCAAGGTCTGGTTTTGAATTAAAAGTTTATACTCTCTTTAACAAGTAGAGATGAAAACAGTCATTCTTTGACACAGTCACTACAACACCCCTAAACAAAAAGGGGTTTACAAATAACAGCTTCAAGAAAAATAACCTTATTATCAAGAATGACCTAATTTTGTACACTTACATTTTCTCAGCTACTGGATTAATTTGTAATTATAATTTGTGTATGGGGTTGTGTCTTTCTTTTCCCTGCTGAAAAGATACAAGACTCATACTAATTACATTCAGAGAGGGAATACGTGTTTGTTTTTTTCCTGGATATAATTTTAGAATAAACTATTGATTACAAAATATCTTATTCCAATAGCAAGTCATCACAGCATCAGCACATCAAGACAAAATTCTCCATTCTAATTGCTTGGTTTGTAAAATATGTTGCACACAACAAGGAGACTAACAAAAACAGATGTACTCTGTCAGCCAAAGGGGAAATATCTGCATAACAAGTTAGCCCAGGAGAGGCTTATGTTAGCATAGATATGCAATCATTAATGTACATTATCATTCTTCATCACTCTCTTCTCTGCTTATTGTTTTTGCTTTCATCTTCTAAAATCCTGTGTACTACTAACATTGGCATACACCATTTATAGAACATAAGATACCTCAAATACTTAATGGATCATCCAAATAAGAGAGATGAGGGGGCTGATATATGCTTTTAGAAGCCAATCCTTACACCAGGGATTTGCTCACCACAGTGTGGAGGCACGTCTGGAGCAGCATATGTAGATGTAGCAATCAGCTTTAATCTCTCTAGCTGAGTTACAAGTGAGGACAGGGCAACTATTCAATAAAGTGCCACAGAGGTTCATGTGCTACTATAAACAGTAAACCGAATTCAAGAGAACCACAGAGGACAACTCCATTCGGTCGGCATAGTCAGCTGGTGTAACGCAGGTGCCTAACATCTCAGGTACAAACATAACCCAGGAGGGCTAAAATGATGGTTTTTGATATGCCACGAAGAGGTCGTGATTTGTTAAAATGGATGTTCATCACTCATCTCCCTTTGTCTACAATGTTCAGAAGTTCTCTGAAGATTCTGATTTTATAGCTTGTTTAGACCATACATATGTATGTATGTAAGGAAAATGAAGAAAATGTGAAGGAAAAAAAAAAGTAACTGCAGAGTACGGGTAGAATACTTCAGCTGGGATAATGTACTTTTGCTGGTTCTTTCCCTCTCCTTCCTTTCCTTTCCTTCTCCTTCTTCCTCTCCCTCTTATCACTCCTCTGCTCCTCATTCTGCCTGCTTCACCCCCTACTTCTCCTTTCCTCCTTCCCCCTCTCCCTTGAACTATAGAAGTACATCTGAGCAAGTACAAAAGTGAGGCCAAGACCCTCTAGACTGAATAGTTTTGAACACATTTCGTGAAGCTGAAGATAACAGTTGAAGCAAAAGGTAATAGTTGAAATTTGATTAGGTTATTCATTTGTTTTACCACAAATAAGAAGGGGATGGGAGGGGAGGGGAGTGTAAGGGAAGGGAAAGGTGGAGAAAATTAAAAGGAAGCAATATTATTGAAGTTACATATGCTTACATTTCCATAAATGGTTGATGTAGCACAATTTTCCTCAAGAAGGAAGAATTCCTTATTATGAGGAGCAACTGAGGGAACTGGGTGTGGTTGGCTGGCCTTGGCTGGATGCCAGGTGCCCACCAAGCCACTCTATCATTCCCCTCCTCAGCAGGACAGGGTAGGGAGAAAATAAAATGTCAAAAAACTTGTGGGTCAAGATAAAGGCAGTTTAATAAAGCAAAAATAAAGGCTGCACACAAAAGCAAAGGAAAACAAAAGAATTTCTTGTCTATTTCTCATCAGCAGGTGATGTCCAGCCACTTCCCAGGAGGCAGGGCTTCAGTATGCATAGCGGTTACTCCAGAAGACATACGTCGCAATAAGGAATGCCCCCCCCTTCTTCTTTCCCTTAATTTTTATTGCTGAGCACACGTCATATGGTATGGAATACCTCTTTTGTCAGTTTGGGTCAGCTATCCTGGCTATGTACCTTCACAAGATCTTGTCCACCCCCAGACTTCTGTTGAGGGATGAATGTTGGAGAGATGGCCTTGATGCTCAGCAGTAGCCAAAACACTGGTGTGTTATCAACACCTTTCTAGCTACCAATGCAAAGCACAGCACTATGAGGGCTACTGGGGGGAAAGTCAAGTCCATCTCAGCCAGACCCAATACACTGCGGTTGTTTAGTGTGGAGAAAAGGAGGCTCAGAGGAGACCTTATCACTCTCTGCAACTACCTGACAGGAGGTTGTAGCAAGCTGGGTGTTGGTCTCTTGTCCCAAGTAACAAGTGATAGGATGAGAGGAAACAGCCTCAAGATGCAGCAGGGGAGGTTTAGATTGGATATCAGGAAAAAATTCTCCACTGAAATGGTTATCAAGAACTGGAGCAGGCTGCCCAGGGAAGTGGGTGAGTCACCATCCCTGGAGGTATTTAAAAGGCATGTAGCCGTGGTGCTTAGGGACTGGATCACTGGTGGACTCAGGAATGTTAGGTTTATGGTTGTACTTGATGATCTTAAGGGTCTTCTCCAACCCAAATGATTCTATGATTCTATGAATTTCAAAGCAATGTGAAATGTTCATTAAAGCTGTAAAATCAATAAGAAATGGAATTTCAGGGAAAACCTGCTCTTGAAAATGTAAAACAAACTGTGAATAAGACAAGTTTGGGGGGAAAAAAGATATTTTTCTTGATTTTTTTCTTTCTAAAGCATGTGTAAAGAGAGACAAACAGTGAGTAAAATACGCAAAATTCAGGTGTCCTAACTGATACTAATGAGCAGAATGATGGGATGACAGGAAGATGGTTTGACTGTTAACACAAAAAAAAGTCTACAGTTCATTCAGTTCTAATTCGGTGATTTTACCTGAGATGATAATGATTTTTAACCATTGATAGTGTTATCAATACAGTTATTTTAATAAACTAAATTGCTGCAGTTATAAGTGATAGAGTTTGTGTTTATATAAGAACACATTCAGTGAAAGATTAATGAGAATGCAAAGAGACCAAATGTGTATTATGATAAAATACAGCATAAGTGAAGATTTACTCTAAGCATAAAGCAGAATGTCAAGTTAAAGGTATCCTTAGCAATACAAATATTTTGCTTGTACTCTTATAATTGTAAGTGTTAAATTGATTAATCAAGGTATGTGATTCTGGGAAGACACCAAAAGGTCATACAACTAATTTACAAATTACAAGTGACGATCATAGTAAACCATGATTAAAGTAAAACAAATGCAAATTTAAGATAGATTGCCAGGAAGGAATTGTTTACAGACTGAACAGAAAGCACGATAAAATCCTTCAAGGAATAACTTATACAGAACTTAGAAAAGCTCTGGAGAAGCACAGAGAAATATTTGTCTGGTATGTTCCACCCCAGTGTGAAAATGAATGTTCTTAAAAATGCATAAGGAAAGTGCATGTGGCCAAAACTACTGAAAGAAAACATGGTCGATTGCATATGTTCCAATTGCAGACTTTTGCAAGAAAAATAAAATAAAATGTGTAGAGAAGTTGTACTGGGTTTGAGCGGCAAGGTTTTGGTAGTGGGGAGGCTACAGGGGTGGCTAATAAAAACAGAAAAGGATAAAGAAAATCAAACAACAGGAATTTTTAAGCATATGCAAAGACAGTAATGGATTTTGGATTTTTCTGTGCTTCTTATGGAAGGCAATAAGTAGCAAATATTACCTTAGGTAGCCATCTTAGTTGGAAAATATTTCTCCACAGCAGATTGTGGTGATATTAAGGGTCTAATCAACTGCATTTTAATTTACTTATTTTATTGAATGTCTAAGCTTATATTTTTAAGCAAATGTGCATTGTTCTTGTGATTTTTTTGCTATGTGTTGGTTCTTTTCTTTATAACAAACAGCTAAAATTCATATTTTAATATAAAATAACAGTTGCTGAATGTACGCTTATGAACATCTTGTCTTAGATGCTATAGGCTAGCAGTCAGCTACTCTCTTGTATGTGGCTGTCTTTTTCTTCCAAAACTTTTTGGAAGACATATTAGAGGAGTCACGAAGCAGATACTGCACAGTTCTTCCTCACTTCCCATTGACTCTGAACTGTTAACCTTGCCATAAGGGTATTGGTGGGAGTCTTATCATACTAATTTATGTCATCTCCCCGTTCTTTCAATTTCTGCCAGTATTTCCGTCACCTTCTCTTCTGGTCCCCCTTCCAAGAGACTTATTTACTCCATCTAAAATGTCTCATATGTCTTCACCTGTTGATCCCCTACAATACTGGGACTTCTTGATACCTTCAGTACACCCTGTCCCACAGCTGTCCCTCTTGTCCAGGTTCTCCAGGTTGTTAACCATTGTTGGCAAATGTTTCATCCTTGACTGGTTTCAGTAATTTTTCATTGCTTTAAGTCTTTTGCTCATTTCTGTCTCAGTTCTGAAGGTAATGCCCAAAGCTTCATTCAGGTCAGGTAAATGAATTCCTTATTTGGGGAACCAGACTCAGAAGTTTAGCTGTCCTGGGATCTCTCCATAAATGAAATGTAAAAATGCACATCTAGCTTACATTAAATGTGTATCACCTTCTGTTGTTCTGATGTTCCTGCAGTGAGGGAAATGCAGCAACACTTTTATCTCAGTGAACCGAGATTAATGTTTTAATTTCCATGGGAAGATCAAGGTGCTTCGTACATTTTATCTGGCTATTTGATTTAGTAAATTAACAGAATTGAACTTAGGGTATTAAAGATTGATTTTTATTTTGCTTTATACAAATAACCTTTGAAATCTGAAAGTCATGAAGGTAGAATACACCCAGTGATCAACATGTAATTAAGACGATTATTTATTCTAATACTAGAGAATTATTTCAATGGCAGAAGTGATCATGTGCATTTAGCTAATCTTTCCTGGTTTATGAGTTTATTAAACACTAATAAAAAAACCCTCAATGCCAGTATAATTGTCTTTGTACTATTCTACCTGATTTTTCCTTGCAAAAGCCCTGATCCAATGACAATTAACTTTAATAGAAATGTTCCTTTGACTTCAAAGGACTGACTCCAAGTGAGAGCAAAAAGCCAATTGAAAATTCTATGAACAAAAGCGCATTACCTTCTCAACATGACTAGCATGAATAACAACGTGCCACAAGAGAGACCATGAATAACTTATGATTCATTGGAAGCAAGACGATCAGACTTTGAACTCTAGTAATTGCATTTTGTATAAGTTTGCACTTAGCACCTATTAAACTTGTGATTGCTGATTTACCTTTTAGGTGTTATTGGACATGTGAAGATTCACTGTTCTTCAAATAACAGAAAAAAAGCTAAAATGTAGTAGTGCATCAGACTAGAATATTTAAAACATGCACATTTATATAATGCATTATAGTGAAGTATATATGCAGAAAAGCAGGATTGTGAAATAAGTTGTAATTGAATGGGGTGGGGAGGTGCAAAGGTTACTTATGTATTTCCCAGGATATCTTCAAAAGCATAGAGGGCTAGAAATATTTTTTGCCCGTTGTATGCTCCTTTTCAGTTTTCCTATACAGTAAAATAAGACAAAAATATCCTTCTGCCTTTGAAGAGAAATAGATCAGGAAATGAAAACATGGAAATTCATATGCAAATATCACAGATATCTGCTTTGAGTGATAGACCTTCATATTACAAGATCAAACTTGATATTTATATTTACTTCATATTTTTTGCCTCAATATTATTAAAATAAATTATAAAGCTCTTTCCTCAGTTCTATATTTAGCAAAATAGTACCAATGTTCACATAGACTTAGACTATTCTACAATGTGAGACTGATAAATGAGATAAATATTTCTAAAAAATGAAAATCCCTTTTCCTAGAAGAGTACATATTTGACTGTTTCCTTCAAAAAGTTTTTTGTAGTTTTTTTGGGGAAAAAAAAATAGAAAGCAGTATCCTCCATGCAAGTCAAGGTCCTTTTTCTTCTGTAAGAGCTTCTTACCCATATTTATAAAAAAAAAGCAAACAAACCAAGGAAACTTTCTGCTCAGGAGACAGACAGAGTAGGAGGAGAAAAGGGACAGACAAAAATGGAAAGAAGTGGAAGGGGAGGGGGAAGGAAAATAAAAATACATCTAAATTGAAAGACTTCCCTCAGGCACATGAGGGGAGCACTTTTCTTCAGCGATGTTCTTACTGGAAATTTTTAATACTAAAAGATCTTCATCGTATATGTGTCTGTTTAGTAACCTCCTGGGTCTAGATCCCCATCAGGACTGTAAGGAAGCAACTGTCAGCTTGGAAAAGTGTCTGTTTGGATCTTGGCATACAAATAAGCACATTATGCTTTTTATGTGTGCAAACCTGGGACACTTCTTTTTTTTCTTTTTTCTGCTACGTGTGATAGATGTTTTATGCCCAATGTGAATCTCTACATCATATGCAGCTTTATGCTGTGCATAAAATGCCCACTGCTATCCCTGCTAAGAGCTCTGTATATGAAATGAATGAAGAATATGAAGCTGAGCACCTGAAAGTTAAATAGCAACATTTTTACTGCTGGCCTCTAGGCACACAGTTATAGCAAACACTCTCTTGAGGTAGTTAACAAAATCTGTCAGAACTTTTTTCACTCTATGTCAGTGCACACGTATTTGCCATTTTTTTCCCACTTTATTTCATGCTTACTTTAAAACTTCTCCCCTCCCTTTTGGTGTGAAATTGAAATAATTTGAACATTTTATTGAAATAAATGAAAAAATAAATAGCCATTTGATTAGTATATTCACAGTTGGCCAGAAAATATCAATTATTGTGATGGTCTTTTGAAGTTTTAGGTAAATACGGCTTTGATGTAACAATGTTGCCGGTGTCTGACTTTCAGACAAAACTCAAAAACTAAGAATGTGTTGCCTAGGTGCCTCTGTCTTGTAACAACTCTTACGATGAGCAGGGCACAGCCTAGAGCAAGCTAATACACACAGTATGAAAAAAAACCCACATAGCCCTATATACAGTCTGTCTTACTTGGTCAGAGGAAAAGCCAATCTCTTTCAGTATCCTGTCTCCAAATGTTCTAAAAATTGATGCCTAAGGAAGAGAATAAACTTCAATAGCAAGAACTGAGTTTTGTTTTATTTCATGTATTTTAGAGCCCTTGCTGTATTTCTCTTCTAAGATCTGCCCCAGTTTCACCCGAACTAAACCTCAGCAGCCACAACACGACAAAGAGCTCCAGAGCTTATCTTTACATGTTATCTGAGGAATAATTTCATTTTGCTGGCTTTTAACCCACTTCCTACTTCTTTCATCAGGTGTTTCATAATTCTTCTTACATTCAAAAAGACAACAAAAAATTAACTTTTATGATTATAATAATTTTTATAGACCTCAAATAGTTTTCTCCTATTTTGCCTTCTTAACAGAGGAGCTTACTTAGTCACTCTTTATGTGGAGTGACTTATTTCCTTTTTCTGAGTCTTTTAAAGGTCTACAAAATCTTTCCTGAGCTAAAAGTGCTAAGCCAGCACTCATTATTTGTTAACTAGTCAAATTTAGATAATAAATAAATTCATAGAATCATAGACCCATAGAAAAGTTTGGATTTGAAGGGACCATTAAGGTAATCTGGTCTAACCTCCCCTGCAATGAGCAGGGACATCTTCAACTACGCATCGTTGCTCAGCCCTGTCCAACCTGACCTTGCATGTGTTCAGGGATGGGGCATATACCACCTCTCTGGGCAACATGTGCCAGTGTTTCACCACGTTCATAGTAGAAAATTTCTTCCTTATATCTAGTATAAATCCACCCTCTTTTAGTTTAAAACCATTGCTCCTTGTCCTGTTGCAACAAGTCCTGCTAAAAGGTCTGTCTCCGTCTTTCTTATAGGCCCTCTCTAAGTAGTGAAAGGCCGCAATAAGGTCTTCCCAGAGTCTTCTCTTCTCCAGGATGAACAACCCCAACTCTCTCAGCCTGTCTTCATAGGAGAGGTGCTCCAGCCCTCTGATCATTTTTGTGGCCTTCCTCTGAACCTGCTCCAACAGGTCTTTCCTGTGCTGAGGACTCCAGAGCTGGATGAAGTACTCCAGGTGGGTTCCCACCAGAGCAGAGTAGAGTAGCAGAATCACCTCCCTCAACCTGCTGGGCATGCTGCTTTTGATGGAGCCCAGGGTACAATTGGTCTTCTGGGCTGCGAGCACACATTGTCAGCTCACGTCCAGCTTTTCATCCACCAGTAACCCCAAGTCCTTCTCAGCAGGGCTGCTCTCAATCCACTCATCCCCCAGCCTGTATTGATACTAGGAATTTCCCTGACCCAGGTGCAGGACCTTGAACTTGGCCTTGTTGAACGTCATGGGGTTCACACAGGACCACTTCTCGAGCTTGTCCAAGTTCCTCTGGATGGCATCCTGTCCCTCAGGCGTGTCAACTGCACCACTCAGCTTAGTGTCATCTGCAAACCTGCAGAAGGTGCACTCCATCCCACTGTCTATGTCATTAATATGGTCCCAATCTGGACCCAAGTACTGGTCCCAATATGGACCCCTCAGGGACACCATTTTTCATTGATCTTCATTCGGATATTGAGCCATTGACCACCACTTTTTAGATGTGACCATACAACCAATTCCTCATCCACCAAACAGTGCACCCATCAAATCCATACCTCTCCAATTTAGAGAGAAGGATGTCGTGGGGGACTGTGTCAAAGGCCTTACAGAATTCCACATAGATAACATCTGTACCTCTTCCCTTGTCCACTGATGTAGTCACTCAACCACAGAAGGCGACTAGGTTGGTCAGGCAGGGCTTGCTCTTGGTGAAGCCATGCTGGCTGTCTCAAATCACCTCCCTGTCCTCCAAGTGCCTTAGCATAGCTTCTAGGAGCATCTGTTCCATGATCTTCCCAGGCACAGAGGTAAGGCTGGCAGGTCGGTAGTTGCCACAATCCTTCTTTCTACCCTTTTTAAAAATGGGTGTAACATTTCCCTTTTCCCAGTCACTGGAGACTTCACCTGACTGCCATGACTTTTCAAATATCATGGAGAGTGGCTTGGAAGCTACATCAGCCAATTCCCTCAGGACTCTGGGATGCAACTCAACAGGTCCCATAGACTTCTGTATGTTGAGGTTCCTCAGGTGGTCACGAACTTGAAATTCTCTTACAGCGGGAGGGACTTTGCTCCCCCAGTCCCCATCTTGCAGTCCAGTCACTTGAGAGGTGTGAGGAGAGAGGCTGCCAGTGAAGACTGAGACAAAAAATGTTTTTGAGTACCTCATCTTTCTCCTCGTCTGTTGTTACCAGTTTGCCAGTGTTCCTTATCATGGGAGGTATGCTTTCTTTGACCTTCCTTTTCTGGCTGATATTATGACTCTATTAGTGGACTCATTTTTCAATTCTAAGGCCCACAAGGACACTACCATCATCTTCTGAATACAAGGTAAGTAAAGACCCATGCAGTAACTTTTCCCAGCATCTTCAAGTAAAGGCATTACCCTTAACCATAATCAAAAGAAATCAAGGAATAAAGGGATCCATGAGATGCTCCAAGAAAACATGCCACCCAGGTTCTTCTGTTGGAGCATTTTGATCAACTTAGGATAAAATTAGTGAGGCCATGTACCTGTTCTTTTTAAGTGAATGTATGGTGTATAGCCTTGTAGCCTAGGAAATGTGGTGCTGCTATTTTTTGTAACAGACTTTGTGCTGAGGTAACCACAGAGGCCTCAAGATCTACAAGCTTTATCTGAGCTTGACCTGCCAGGAGCTTCATTAGGCTTCTTTAACTGTAACAGCTGTTATCTAATAACCAGGTGACTGTTACCTACCTGTTTTAGCTTTCACTTAGTTTTGTAAAATTGAGTGGTGCAACAGTGTTTTTTATATATATATATACACACACACACACATACACATATATATTTGTATATGTAACTAACAGTTTTTAGCAATCAATTATTCAGTATCATGAATTATCTGAGACCTTAGAGTAAAATACAACATAGAATAGTACAGGCATGGAATGACAGCAGAAGCTGTGAAAATACGAGCACAGGACTGTACTGGGGGCTCCAAGGGTTTGGTCACTGGTCTTGAAAGAATTCAGTCTTGAGAGTTACGTTAAACCAGTTTTAGGGCTTATGAAGAAAACAAAGAATAAGTATCTGAGTTACTCTAAAACAAACCATATATAGTAAGTTTGGATGTAATGTGTAATTGTAAATGCATGGAAATATATATATATCAGATTAACTGTATGAAAATTTGACTATAAGCATAAGTGTCATTGTAACTGGACTAATAATAACACGATTATACCGTTAAGTCTTTCGTTAGGCTAAAAATAATTCTTAGCTTTCCACATAAATTGAGTTCCTTTGAACCACATAAAACGCATTGTAGTGTTACAAAATGTGCAACTGTACTAAAGGCGGACACTAACTAGAACAACAGTGTTCTAAACAAATAACTGCTTTTTCAGAGGTGGCTGAACCTCGGTGTGTAAAGAGTACATATTACTTGGAGATCATTAGGAGACAAAGTCACCCTTCGTTACAGATGGAGCAGTAAAAGGAGCTGACCATGTAACTGGACAAAGTTTAGTACCTCACACACAAAAAGTGCTGAGGGAGCTTTTGGAATGAAATGTAGGTCAGCTGTGGAAAGATTAGGTGGCTGCTAAGCAGAGTTATATACAACATAGTTATGGATTTCAGCACCTAACCTCTGCCAATGTCCTGGTTTAGATGCTTCAGGTGAGGTTGAGAAGACTGATGAGACCCGAGCAGACATTAGATGCTCAAGTCTCAGAAAGCAATTAAGAACAAATGCCTCCTTGCTTAAACTCTTAACCCAATTTTCACTCAGATCCTATATTTTGGCCCTGAATGTCTCAGGTGACGATAACCAGGATTTCTTAGCAGAATCCCAATCTGGGCATGCAGACACACTTTTCCTGCTGAATCAGTCACTGTAATTCAGATGATGCGGAGAGGTGCCCAGACCCTATCAAAAGAATTAGGACAATCATAACCCTTTTTTTCTCTATAGGCCTTACTGTGAGCTCCCTTATGCCAGGGTTTAGCTGCCTGTGCACCAGGACCACAGCATCTCATTCAGCTCTGCTGCATAACTGGTGCTCTGCCTGCTGAGAGAGAGGCAGACAGCGTTCATGGAGATGAGAAAGTCACCAGAACAAGCGGTGGTGGGACTGGTGACACATGACCCTCAGTAGGTCAGGTATTCATAAGGAAAAATGTCAGAAGGAAAGGTATAAAAGCCTAAAAGACCAGAGCTGGGGAGGTCAGGAAGCAAGGTCAGTCCCATCCAGGACTGGTCAGGGGTCACTGAGTCAGGCTGGGCCATTGGCATCCACAGTGTCTATGAAGCTGGGGTGGATGTCAGTTAGGTAATACCAAGGACCTACTGGATGGTCCCCATCCTACTGGATGGGAGCCACCCCATCCCCTCCTGGCTGTCACCTGCTGGCCAGAAAAGGCACCTCACTGGGGTGGTGAGCACAACAGTCCTCAGCCTGACAGCTCGCAAAATTTTTGCTGTCTTTTGTGTGTGGTAGCCTTGTATTTGTAAATTGTGTATATTCTGCTTGCTTGCATGTCTGTGTACTTGGTTAAGAAGCCTGAACCAATTTACCCAAAAGAGGGGCAGTAATACTGTCCAAAAAAGTGGCTATGTATGATACAATTTAACTGTGTGGTGTAAATCTGTATCTGAACTAGTGACCCTCAAATTCTTTTAGATTCAGCAGAAAATAATGGACACTTCAAAGAACAGAAAATCATGGAATCACAGGATGGTTGAGGTTGGAAGGCACCTTTGGAGATCATCCAGTCCAACCCTACTGCTAAAGCAGGGTCTGCTAGAGCAGGTCACTCTGGACCATGTCCAGCTGGATATCTCCAAGGAAAGAGACTTCATGACCTTTCTGGGAAACCTGTTCCTGTGTTTTACTGGACTCACAGTAAAAGCTTTTTCTTGCAGGGAAGCAGAATTTCTTGTGTTTCAGTTTGTGCTCGTTGCCTCTTGTCCTGTCACTGGGCATCACTCAGAAAAGTCTGGCTCTGTCTTCTTCACCCCTCCCATCCCCCCCTACCTCCTCCCAGCTACCTATATACATGGGTAAGATCCCACCTGAGCTTTCTTTTCTCCAGGTTGACCAGTCCCAGCTCACTTAGCATCTCCGTGTATGTCATATATTCCAACACTTTAACAATATTCAGGGCCCTTCCATGGACTTATCCCTGTAGGCCCATATCTCATATCAGCTGCAGAATGAGACAAACAATACTGTAGAAGTGCCTATTTTTTCATGCTGCTTATAAAGAAGACTTGGATCTCAAGCAGCATGATAGATATCTGAGTTCTACCCACTTTCACCTCATTTTGCTCATCCCTAAATACCATCTACAGCTATTTCCATTTAAAAACAAGGGACATCATGCTGTGACCCACTTTTTCAGTAAGACATGGTAGCTAAAGCATTTCCCAAAAGCTTGACATAACTGTTAAGATACTAAACAAATAATAAGAAAGAAGGGCAAAGGTAAGAAAGGATCAGAAAGAAATGATCTCTATGATCTTGAAAATGGATCATTGTGCAACTAGGAAACCAGCAGTATTTCCACAGAAAAAAAAAAAAAAAGACAACCCAAAACAAACCAAACCAGCATGTATAAACTTGAAACTGTAGCCTTATGGCTGTGTAACTTGGAAGAGGCATTTTGTTGCTAGAGTATTCCCAATGGTCTTTCTGATTTTCTCCAATGACCATCTAGTGTATAACACATTTGTAGTCATAAGAGTAGTATCCCAAGCTTATGACTGCTGTCCTAACAGTGAAACTGTAGGGTTAAGCTTTTGTTGCTTGTTTTTCTCCTATTCCTGTAAATGTTATATTGGCAGCACTGAGAGCTGCTTCAAAGCAAATGGCAAACCTTTCCCCTCTTAATGGTTTATGCAATTTCCTAGAAAATGGGCTGCATGAATCTGAATCCCTTCAGAGCAGCATGAGAGCTGAAGCCAGTTATCTCATTTTCTGGATGAGTGCTTTAGCCTCAAACTTCTACTCAAAAGTCAATCGATGCTATCTGTGTCTTAAAAAGTGAGCCATCCTCATTTAAACATCACCTTTAAGAGTCACACTACATATTTAAATCCCAGTGGACAGATATACTTGGTCTACATCTAAAGTCAGGAGCTCCACACTCAAGAGAAATTAGGGCATTCTTAGTATGTTTAGGTTTTCCGCCGGCTAGATATAAACTAGCTGTATAGTATAATGTTCCCTGTTTATAGTTGATAACAGAGAAATTTGTTTCCAAAACACTAAAATATAGCTACAGAAGCTCAGAGCGTTGCCCACTTCTTAGATCTGGACATAAGTTCTAGTTACATTTTTACTTCATGCTGGATTTAGATGGAGAGAAAATCAGTTTGTCCCATCCCTAGTGTTCTGGGAAATTTGGATGGGTCACCCAAAAAGAAACATCCTGTGCTAAAGCTATAGTCCAGTCTGAATGACTGTGGATCCAGGCTCTGTGAGTATCATGGTATGGATCTAACCTACATTTTTTCAATGGCCTAGATAATTTTCTTGACAATCTAGGCATGTTTGATAAAATACTTCAGGGAGTCACTTCAACAGGTATCAAAACCAATACCAACTGTAAGAAGGTTATAAATAATGTCTTCAGATATTCTTACTGACTCTGAGAACTCTGGTGCTCCTTTTCACCATTTCAATTTTTCCATCTTACATTTTTCACTATTCAGTTGTAGAAACAGAGTACTCCATACAATATCCTTCCTGATGTTGCACTAAATTTTGAAATAAGATTCCTTATGTATTTATACATATGTAAATACTTAAATGTGTGTTTGTTTTAATAGACAGACAGAAGTCAGTATGTTACACAAATACTGAGTTTGGGAAACATGGTGTTTATATATATATATAAATGTGTATATAAACATGTATGTATATAGAAAATCATATTATCAGATTTATTGCTTTGAGACCACTTTCCCCTCACCTTCTGTGATAAACTAAAAGCTTTGAATAAGTACAGTGATAAATTTCAAAATATTTTGAATGCACTAATGCAACTTATTTCACTAGTCTTTGTAAAAACGACTGAAGTTTTGAGAGTCATGGAAGGAAGAGAGAATTGTTAAAAGGCTCTAAGAGATTAAAAAGCTGGTCGAATTAGAAAGAATGGTATTGTCTGATATAGGAAAGTAACATTTTAACACTGTAGAAGATTTATGTTTGACAGAATTAGGTGGACCATTATATCAACTCAACTGTGTATGGGACTCCAGTATTATATGATGACAGTATTGGATTGAATACGATTGAAAGTATTACGGGCATGATGCTTTGCATGCCTATTTATTATTTTCAATGAAGAACAAATTTTCTTTTCACTATTTTACTTTTTATATCTGGAAGGTGTTATTATAGAGAATTTTTATGAAAATGTTACACCAGTAATATAACTAGCTTCCATAGCTGGAGGCTGTAAAGGGCTTATCTAATTTTCCCTGGTTACCTAACTTGCCACATAGGCTGAACTATAAATATTTTTAGATGCTTGTTTTATATTTAATATTAGTAAACAGTTTTACAATTTAGCATATGCAAATATACGGCTTCTAGGAATGAAACACCATTACTCTCCTGTATCTTTACAGTGTTCTCCAAAATATGTTAATTTGAAGCAGAAGAAAATCTGTAAATAAAACTAAAAATACAGGAGACAGAAATTTGAAGAAATGTAATCACTTTCAGCTGATTTTCAAGCTAAACTATATAGAATTCAATATATATAAACACTTATCTGAGGTTTTGTTAGTTATTTTTTTTTTAAATTGCATTCAAAGCTAGAAAATTTTGAGTTCTTCTCAGCATGACTCAACAGAAACATATTCCTAGAAAACAACATAGGATTCCATTGTTTTGATGGTTTATGGCTCAATAAAGCATGAGAATACTTGTTTAACTGGAAGTCAATGAATGGGGGTGATTGATCCAATTACTGAACAAGATAAATCTGTTGATGAAAAACAACAAATTTAGCTACTTTACAGGTTCTACTTTTAGGCAAATACCTTTGCTTTCCCTGTTTGAAAAAGCTCACTAGCTTGTTTCTTTCCTTGCTGGTGGTGGGGTATATAAATTAACATCTAATTAACCTTTAAATTACTTTCATCTAACTAGGGAACTTTATTTAGATTAAGTACCAAAGGTGTATTAAAAGTCAGCTGAGGGAACTGTGCTCTCCACAGGCAGCAAGCCATCCCTTTTAGGATCGTGTTAAGGACCACTCAACAGTTTTTCTGAACTTCTGTGAAAGAATCCTTTCAGGAATACTGAAGAAAACCAGATGAATTAAATCTGAATGAACTGCTGAGAAGAGATAGTAGAATTATTATGTGAAAAAGTAAGACATTGGACCATCTGGTCCATTTCTACCTGACATTGTTAAATAATCCTAGGAACAAACAAAAGGTCTGGGTCGTTAGTTCTGATCATTGGCTTGTGATATAAAAATAATAAAAACAAGGCTAATTTTATCAGGATTTTGATTTTTTTTACTAAAAGCACTTGATTTAGATTGGTTTTATGAAGTCATAAAAACATTTAAATATTCAGTCCTAAATCCTTTAGTTGAATGATATATGAACTTAGTTGAGACATTAATTCATATCTAAAAATAATTTTAAAAAAATACCCAACACTTGGGAAATTATGTATCAGACATTATTGGCATATCATGTGCTTCAGTAATGAATAATTACAGCATGTCATCATATAATAAGTAATCAAAAGCAGGAACATATGTAAGATTTATAAGTTAGAAATAGTTTAATTTAAATATGAATGGATGCCGGTGGCATAGATGAAGCACACCATTCTATCCATTTGAGACTTAGCATCAAAACAGTCTAATGATCTTTGACCTTTATGCTGTGGAGGTTGGCTATGCAAACAAAATGGGTTTACTTTAAAAGGAAAGGTGCCATCTGCAAAGCTTTATAAAATTTCAGGCAACTTAGCCTTATAATTTTATTAATTACCAAGAATAAGTCTTTTTCATTCTCTGTTCACCTGTTCTCCATGGAAGAGATAATTTACAGAGGCAGAAGTCAAGAGGAAAAAGGATAAATGAAGCAAAAAAGGAATTAATTGGTATGTAGATAATGAACCAAGGCCTGATAATGCATTTCTTAGATAAGGGCAATAAGACAAACTGTGTCTGATAGAAGAAAACCATAATGAAAATATTGAATAAAAGTCTTACTCATTTATAAAGATTTATTTTAACGTTATAAAAAATGAAGCCTATTTAAATCAGCTCCATTAAGTCTTAATTCAAATTCAGTTTGAATGTCTTACTCCTTTATCAGCATGCAACTTGGCATGTACATCTTAATAATTCTACAGAAGCTTTTTTGAGATGAATATAGATCAAAATACAAAGCTAAAAGTTTAAGGTTTTCTTTGACATATTAGATTTCTTGATTTTTGCTTATTTCTCACTGAAGATGTCATCCTCATCAGAGTTTCCCTTTAAGCTATCTTGATGCTAAATAAAGAAGTATAGGTGTGATTCAGCTAACTAGTTTTGGACATCTACGTTAAGATGGAAAGAACTTCTCCTTAAAAGTATCTTTCTTATCCTTACAATAACTAATTGGGTCCAGTCCTCTTCAATATGTTCATCAATGACCTGGATGAAGGAATAGAGTGATAGAAAACTGGGAGGGGTGGCTGACAAGCCGGAAGGCTGTGCCGCCATACAGTGTGACCTGGACAGGCTGGAGAGTTGGCCAGAGAGAAACCTAATGAAATTCAACAAGGGCAAGTGTAGGGTACTGCATATGGGGAGGAATAATCCCATGCATCAGCACAGGTTAGGGGCTGACCTCCTGGAGAGCAGCTCTGTGGAAAGGGACCTGGGAGTCCTGGTGGACAACAGGATGACCATGAGCCAGCAATGTGCCCTTGTGGCCAAGAAGGCGAATGGCATCCTGGGGTGCATCAAGAAGAGTGTGGCCAGCAGGTGGAGGGAGGTCATCCTCCCCCTCTTCTCTGTCCTGGTGAGGCCGCATCTGGAGTACTGTGTCTAGTTCTGGGCTCCCCGGTTCAAGAAAGGCAGGGAACTGCTGGAGAGGGTCGAGAGATGATTAGGGGATTGGAGCATCTTTCTTATGAGGAAAGGCTTAGGAATTTGATTCTTTTCAGTCTAGAAAAAAGAAGACTGAAGTGAGATCTTATCAAAACTTATAAATACTTAAAGGGAGGGTGCCAGGGGGATGGGAACAGTCTTTTTTCAGTGGTGCCCAGGGATAGGACAAGAGGTAACAGGCACAAACTTGAGCATAGGAAGTTCCATCTAAACATGAGGAGGAACTTCTTTACTTTGAGGGTGGCAGAGCACTGGAACAGGCTGCCCAGAGAGGTGGTGGAGTCTCCCACTCTGGAGACATTCAGAGCCCTCCTGGACGCCGTCCTGTGCAACCTGCTGTAGGTGACCCTGCTCTGGCAGGGGCATTGGACTAGGTGATCTCCAGAGGTCCCTTCCAACCCTGACCATTCCATGATTCTGTGATTCTGCGAATTCCTCTATACTTAAAATCAGGCAAATTTAATTAAAACTCAGATTATGTACTATATTAAGGGTAAATTTAATTAATTCTTATTTATTGATTTCCTTGTTTATTTATTTTAAAATAATTGTCTTCTATCTTAGAACAGTTTTAATGTCAAGAGAATATGTTTTTTAAAAACAAAAAGAGGGAGCTATATGAATGGAAGGAGAAATAGAGAGTGTTAGAGGGGTATGCAAACCGTGGTGAGATGGAAAACATAGGAAATTATTAAAAGGGGGTTTGACTTTGAAAAGACAGTAAAAGTAATCCACAAAGGACTTAACCCCCTTTCAGTACCTAAAGGGGGCCTACAGGAGAGCTGGGGAAGGACTTTTTACTAGGGCATGTAGTGACAGGACAAGGGGGAATGGCTTCAAACTGGAAGAGGGCAGGTTTAGATTGAACATTAGGAAGAAGTTTTTCACTTTGAGGGTGGTGAGGCACTGGAACAGGTTGCCCAGAGAGGTTGTTGAGTCCCCATCCCTGGAGGTGTTCAAGGCCAGGCTGGACGTGGCCTTGGGCAACCTGGTCTAGTGGGAGGTGTCCCTGCCTATGGCAGGGGGGTTGGAACTCGATGATCTTCAAGGTCCTTTCCAACCTAAACCATTCTATGATTCTATGATTCTATGAACTACCTGAATTTCTGTGCCCACCTCTTTATGCTCTTAATTCCTTAAAGTCCTCGTTCAGCTGTTACCCAAACAAAGAACCTTAATTGTTTACTTAATTATTACCTTAATTCTCTACTTCTCTTGTCACAGAAATTTTTGCCAAGTACATACTGCTTACCAACTTCACTGTTGGTTTATGGCTGAGCCAGTCATTCTAGACTCCTTTATAATTGATGGGAAGAACAGGTACTGCCAGAATTTAAATCTCTTATCCTAAAATTAGCAAATAAAATATATCAGTGGAATCTGGAACATGAATATTAACTAATTAAGAGGTCTACATTAAGAAGAAATTATTTCCCTGCACATTTGTTTCTTTTTAATTGGCTTTACAAGGGATGTAGCAGGAATGATGTAGCCATCATATTTGAGAAGTCGTGGCAGTCTGGCGAGGTTCCTCATGACTGGAAAAGGGGAAACATAACCCCCATTTTCAAAAAGGGAAATAAGGAAGACCCGGGGAACTACAGGCCAGTCA
>VUYV01000135.1:2127016-2148448 GCA_008711295.1 Anarhynchus alexandrinus
AGAGGCTCAGCCCGTCGACTGGTCCCAGAAGTCCACGATGGTGTCTTCTCTCACATCCCCCTTTTCTTGGGCTATTTTTATACTATTTTTTATCTTCAAGGTGGAGTTTGCGTGACTCTAGTCATAAATACTTTCATTATGATTGGTGTAAAATTTTCTCACCTCGTGTTTAAAGGTATAGTTTATGAAAAATTCAGGGCGCAGACTCAAGGAGGAGTGGTCGCACGTTGGAGGAGGGTAGCTTTTGGAATGGAGGTGTGTTTTGGTATTATAATGACATTATAATGAGCAAAGTTCACTAAAGGATAGCATTTCATCAAAAAAATGACAGATTGTTGGCTCAGGGTAACAAGTGGGCAGTTTACCAGTTCTATAAGACCTTTGAGGGCTCCATATGGTCCCCAAGTTTCCAGTTTATCACAGAGTTTTAGTCGCAGTGTCTCCACCCTGCTCCATCCTTCGCACTGTTTTTCTTCCGTGGTGCCATCTCGTTCCCATGTTTTCCGGATTATCACAGGGTTTGGCCTTGGAGTCTCCACCCCACTCCACTCCCCGTGTTGCTTTGCAAGCAATATTGTACAGGGAATCGCAGATGTAGCGGATTCTTCACATACCAGCTGTGGCAGTATTTTACCCTAGAAGCCTTTTAATTTTACACCTTTCCTTAATGCGAGACCAATGCTGTATTATTGATCATTTTTAGTAATCATTCCACACTGGGAACTGATATACTTTTCGAAAAACTTGAGTTTCTGGAAGAAAAACATTAAGTAGAAATGAGCTGATTACGTCAGAATACTCCACCATGGCTGTAAAAATCAATACTACTGCTATTATAGGATGACTTTCTTCCCTGATTAGTTATGTGTCTGTTGTGGTTTGGGCTGGACTGGCCAATGAAAATGAATGACAGATGCTCTCCCCCACCTCTGTCTCCAAGGAGAGGAGGGAGAGAGAGAAAGAGTTTAGAAAAAACTAAGCCACTTTCATGAAAGTATTAATAAAATAATAAAAAAGAAAATAATGAAATATATACAGTATATACAAACCTGTATCAAGCTCCCAGGATGACAATCATGTCACTGACACTCACTGGGAAAGTCCCAGACTGGACTCTATGACGGACGGGAACTGGATTCCAGATCTGGATTCAGGAATGCACGGATCAGGATCAAAGGCAGATGAACATATAGAGTCCTCCTCAGATGTCAGCCATTGAAGAAAGAGAGCTGACCCTTTGATCCCTCAGGTTTTATACTGAGCATGAGGCAGATGGGATGGAATACCCTGTTGGTCAGTTTTGGGTCACCTGTCCCATCTGCTCCTCCCTGCAGGTGTGACCCCTCTACACTTTTCCATTTTCGACCCTCCAATGGGGCAAATAACAAAGTGAGCTGGCCTTGGGTCTTCCAGCAATAAGTATAAGCAACAGCCTCTCTGCATTCCATTCCTTGGCATAAATTACAGCTAATCAGCTCTTATCACTCTGAGAGTTAACAGTTTCTGCACAATATGCTGTTAATTTCAGAGAGTTCAGTTAGTTAGAAGAGGCTTAGCTGCAAAGTAAAATTACAAAACAGAAAATGGGTTCTGTTTTGGCTCAAACCAGGACAATGTCATTTTAAGTAGAGCTCAAGTATTAAATATAACTGGCCTGCTCTTTGCAAACTTTGAAGGACAGATGAACTAATAACAGAGAAAATAGCTGAAGGTGGATTTCCAGAAATTTCTGGGCCTTGTGTATGGAGAGAGCAAAATATAAGGTCACTTGGTTGCCCTGGCTGTCTGGCACACTCTAAGCAACTCACAAGTAGGTCAAATTAGTGACATTTAATGAGAACTGAATGTATTTAGTGTTAATGCTTCTATATGCTCTATATATGATTTCTTTCATTTCTCAGTTATTGTTTACTACCTCATTTGAGTTCTATCTTTTTTTCAAGCTATAACGTACATAAACTGCACAATTTTATTTTCAACGCCACATCAAAACTGCTTCACAACATATGCATAATAAGTTCCTTTTATTTTCTTCAGAAAGATGTACCTTTTATCCCCCAGATAGCTCAGGGCAAGGAAAAGATGTAACAGCCTTTGAAAGTCCCACTAGATAGGCCAGAAGTAGGCTGATCTGCAAGGGACAGCAAGGGAGGAACATAAGAAGATATTGCACTGAAACTCAGAAAATAATGAAGAGCAAGAAGAAAAATGACAAAACAGGTAACTCTAAGGACAGTTAAATGTGTCTATTTGAAAAAAAAATGGGGGTGAGGAAGTGCTTTTTAAGGGCGTTTATAGTAAAGTTATAATGTATAGAACAACCTCCAAAGAGATTTGAGATTCAATTTGAAAATGACATCTTTTTCCAGTTGATCAGTTAAGTGTACTATGCCTGTCATGGTTATGGAAAGATAAATTGTTCCTTTTACAAAAAGGTTTAGTTTCAGTGATAGCATTTGTCGTGTCAAGTTGTTTAATTGATTTTTCTATCTTTACAAAGAGGCAATTGTAAACCAAGTAAGAATTTTTGCACAGTCCTAATGTCATCTGCATTCTTGTGAGCAGGAAGACTATGTATAAATTTATGTTAATTAATTTTGTGTCAGCGCTCAAGGCTGATTCAGAAATATAAAGTGAGCAAAGAAATGAGCCATATTTAAAAAAAAAAAATATATTAAGCTCCAAAATAACTAATTTTAGATTTTATTCAACACTGGATTTACTACAGCTTTTAATATCATGTCATATTTTATTTGAAATTGTCGTGGTTTAGGCCAAATTGGCTACTGGGGACCTGGGGGACCTCAGATAGGACCAACAGATGCTCCCCTCTACCCCTCTTCAGAGAGAGAGGCAGAGGAGGAAAAAGAGACTTATGAGTTTAGAAAGAACTAAACTACTTTAATGAAATATTAATAATAAAATAAAAAGAAATAATGAAAAATATATACAAAACCGTATCAAGCTCCCGAGATGACAATCACGACACCGGCTGGCACTGGGCCAGTCCCAGGCTGGACTCGGTGACGGAGGGGAACCGGATTCCGGATCTGGATTCAGGATCGGGATCACAGGCAGACGAACAGAGTCCTCCTCAGACATCAGCCATTGTAGGAAGAGACCAGAGGGGGCTGACCCTTTGATCCATCAGCTTTTATACTGAGCATGATGCAGATGGGATGGAATACCCTGTTGGTCAGTTTTGGGTCACCTGTCCTGTCCGCTCCTCCCTGCAGGTGGGACCCCACTATGTTTTTCGCTTCCGCCCTTCCAACGGGGCAAACAACAAAGTTGGTTGGCCTTGGGTGTTATGGCAATAAGTATAAGCAAGAGCCTCTCTGCATACCATGCCTGGGCAGCAGCTATAAACATTGGTCTTATCACTCTGAGAAAATGAGCATTTGTCTGCACAATATGCTGTTAATTTCAGTAGTTAGAAGAGGCCCAGCTAAGAAGCGAAGTTACTGAACAAAATTGATTCTGTTTTACCTCAAACCAGGACAGAAATACAGTATATAACAGAGAATAATTTGTCTGAATTTAAGAAACTTTATAGGACTAAACCTGTTACATAAACTAATGAGAATTGTGAATACAGGACCACACATCTACTATGTACTGGACCCTCTTAAAGTTCTTGATGAACTGAAACTTAATAGTATACACAATTTTGTTAGAATCTTCTTTTTTTTTCTTTAGAAAAACATGCTTTTCTAGAGAAAAACATCACATAGTAGTGAACTATATTATTCTTCCTTCATGCCGGTTCAGACAGTAGATTATAACAAATGCAACCTGATAAAACTCAAGCAATGAAATGCCTGAAATATCCAGTAAAACTACTCTTTTTTTATTGTACATTTGAGTAAGATATCTTCCCTTTCCTTGATACACAAAATGATAAACTCAGTTTTCCTTTATTTTCTCCTTATATTTGAGACATTAGATATATATGGTAGACCTCTTTTTTAAATCATCCAGGGTTTTTGGTTGATCCATGATCCATTGTAAAGGCTACAGCCGAAAACTCTGGAAGTTAAAGAAATAGTTGGCATGAATTTCATACCCAATGTGTAATAATAACAAACAAGTATCTGGAGAATACTTATGTGAATTTTGCAGCTGTCAGTAAGAATGAAATTTGTTTTGGTGTAGGACATCCAGACTCCTATTATTACAGGTAAGGTGTAAGTTTTCCTTGTAAATTCGTTGTTCCTAAAACTATCAATAATTTAACCAGGTAACTGGCCAGCAAATTTAGCTCATAGGATCATACGACAACTCAAGTTGGAAATGACATCAGGTCATCAGTGTCATCTATCTGGCATTCTGTAAGGCCTTTGTCACAGTCCCCCATGACATCCTTCTCTTTAAATTGGAGAGATATGGATTTGACGGGTGGACTGTTTGGTGGACAGGGAATTGGTTGGAAGGTCACATCCAGGAGATAGTGGTCAATGGCTCAATGTCCAGATAGAGACCAGTAAAAAATGGTGTCCCTCAGGCATCCATATTGGGACCAGTACTATTCAATATCTTCATCAATGACAAAGACAGTGGGATTGAATGCACCCTCAGCAAGTTTGCAGATGACACCAAGCTGAGTGGTGCTGTTCAAATGCCTGAGGGACAGGATGCCATCCAGAGGGACCTGGACAAGCTCAAGAAATGGGCATGTGTGAACTTCATGAAGTTCAAGAAGGCCAAGTGCAGGGTGCTGCACGGGGGTCAGGGCAAGCTCTGGTACCAATACAGGCTGAGGGAAGAAGGGATTGAGAGCAGTCCTGCTGAGAAGGACTTAGGGTTACTGGTGGGTGAAAAGCTGGACATGAGCTGACAATATGTGCTCACAGCCCAGAGACCAGTTTTATCCTGGGCTCCATCAAAAGCAGCATGCCCAGCAGGTTGAGGGAGGTGACTCTGCCACTCTACTCTGCTCTGGTAAGACCCCACCTGGAGTAGTGCATCCAGCTCTGGAGTCCTCAGCATACCAAAAACATGGACCTGTTGGAGCAGGTTCAGAGGAGGGCCACAAAAATGATCAGAGGGCTGGAGCACCTCTCCTATGAAGACAGGCTGAGAGAGTTGGTGTGATTCATCCTGGAGAAGAGAAGACTGTGGGAAGACCTTATTGCGGCCTTTCAGTACTTAAAGGGGGGCTACAGGAAAGACGGGGACAGACTTTTTAGCAGGGCCTGTTGTGCTAGGAAAAGACATAATGATTTTAGACTATAAGAGGTTAGATTCATACTAGTTACAATGAAGAAATTTTTTACAGTGAGTGTGGTGAAACACTGGCACAGGTTGCCCAGAGGTGGTACATGCCCCATCCCTGGAAGCATTCAAGATATGGTTGGATGGGGCTCTGAGCAACCTGATCTTATTGAAGATGTCCCTGCTCATTGCAGGGGAAGTTGGACCAGATTACCTTTAACGGTCCCTTCCATCCCAAACTATTTGATTCTATGATTCTGATTATATTCCATTGTCACTCATCTTTCCACTGTTGGGGATTTTTTATTTTACCCCTTGAGGTGAATTAAATAATGTTTGTGCTTAAATATATTAAAAAAAAACCCTGGCATTGCACCGAGTTCTACCAAGCTTCTACAAGGAGTCAGCCAAAATGCATCACAAGCTGATTCCTTATATATACTTGCACCAGCACCAGTCTTGCAAGTCTTAGCATGGGGCACCTCAGCCTGGCGTTTGGTCCATCCCCCCCAGCACCAGCTCCACTGCTTGAAGGTGGCCCCTGAGTGCTCAGGTCATTCCAGGATTGCTACAAGACAATACTGCAGCTGGTTTTTATCACCAAGGGAGACTTCACATTCCTACAGGGAGTCATTCTGTCTCTGATATTCCCGCTTCCAGACAGTTTAACCCCTTCTGCTGCTGGGTTTTTTTGCCCTCTATGCCAAATCACTCTTTGGTCACATATTACTACTGCTGAGTAGTCACAATTTGAATTTCCCTTTACCACCATATCCCACAATGAAAAGCCTGGCTCCATCTCCTTGATGACTTCTCCACAGGTACAAGGGCAGCTGCTGTTCACCTGCAGCTGTCTCTTCTTAAGGCTGAACAAGCCTCAGTCCTTCAACTTCTATCACAGCGCAAATTCTCCCACCCTGACCATAGTCATGGCCTCCTCTGGACTGAGCCAAGTTGATCAGCACTTCACTGGTAATGAGGAGACCCCAAAATGGACAGTGTAAAGCAACTGGAAAGTGTTGTTCCATGGGAATACTTATTTTGTTTCTGTTATTTCTATTTTCGATCTGACACAAATAAAAGTAAGTTTGTCTGTTTGTTTGTTTCCCAAAATACATTTGTTGATTTAGTAAAATTATAATCTTTCCCTCCAAATTGTGCCTAACATAACCAAGTGTTTCTAGTAGATCTCTAAAAGGAATAACACTCAGTGCTTGCATCCCTTTTCAAACAGGTTAAGGCTACAACGGGCACTGTTAGTTTACAATGTTTTATAAGCACTGTTCAGTGGATATCCCACAGTCTATTTGGGAAACCTGTTTCAGTGTTTGGCTACCTTCATTGTGATTTTTTTTGCCTAGTAACTAACCGGAAGTTTTTTTGGCCTGCCACTTCTGTGCATCGTTTCTTGTCCATTTGTTGTGCACTTTCTTTCAGAGGAACCTTCAGAAAACTATAAGCAGAATTCATAAAATTAAAATATTTAAAAAAAAAAACCTAGGTAAAATATGTAGGAACTTTATTTTTAAAAGGTATACTATACAATATAGTCATTCCCTTTAAAGGAAAAGATTTTGGTACTACTCTCAACGTCAAGAGCTACTTTGTACTTTTGGGCTGAATTTTAGTACCAATATGCTAAAATAATAGAATATATAAATAATCATAGAGGAATAGAAGAGGAATTCATTTTGTTATTCTGCCTATGCTAAGACCAATACTGTCAGAAATGTTTGTAATCAATAAGATAAAATTTAATCTTAGGAGCATCAATTTCAAGTTAATTATTCACTGACCTCACCATTCTATTATTTTAACTATAGCAAATCTTACATTAATTTCCTAGTAACTGCAATGTAAATAGATGTGTGTAAAAGGCAAAAACCAGTCAGAAATCAAGTTCTAGTTTCCATTAAAGTAGTGATCACGTGATGAGTAATGAACACAATGATCCTGTTTTTTTTGTGTTATTGAAATAGAAGCTATTTCAAAATATAAATATATTGAAATAAATGGCCAGAAGAATTGAACAAATTCTCACAACATGGTCTATTAATTATCAGTAAGACTGTTATACTGATTTTTTTTAATAACTGTATGCTTTTAAAACCAATTCTGGTGGTATGTTCTGATATTTATAGTCTTTGAAAACATAAAGAGTTAATAATAAAATACAGAGATTGTCTCATATTTATTATATGAAGATATTAATCTTTGTGAAGACTAGGAAGGGTCATCAATATGTTGATCACCTTCTCCAAATATCTTGCATGCTCAAGAAATTTACCAGCGAACTAACTTTTTATAGTTGAAATTTGGAGGCATGCCTTTCACTTCAGTATAAATACTGTCACTAAAAGTGTTTCAGGTGCATACTTTTTATTTTAGTATCTACTAGAAAGCTTTCATGGTTACTGTTAGATTTTTCTACCTCTTTAGTCATCTCTCCATCTGGACAATGCATCTGAGAAGGGGGCCTGCTCTGTTACTCCGTAGAGACACTGGAGGATAGACTGGGAAGCTAAGCGGAGTCAGCTACAGTCCTACATTTTATTTATCTGCTTACTTTAAAAATAACACTTAACCCAAGCTAGATTAAGATAAAATATGAATAAAAATACATCATCAAAAGATCTAATTCAGACAGGATAGTTAACAACTGCAAAGATAAAGCATGAAAAATAACACCCTACTAAGAGTAAAACTTCAGCAGAAATCTCTCTCTTCATTCAGTTAACTTTCTATCCTCTTTAGTAAGGCGGCTGACAGATTTTTATTTTTTGCATCACATGCATCAGTTTATAATTATTCTGAAGACCCTAACTGAGACCCTCAATTAGAGAGGTCTTACTTTAGAAAACTTTCTTTAAAGAATATATTTAAGTATCTATCTTCCAGGACACCCTTGGCTCCACCTGAGTGATGTTAGTTCTCCTAATCAATTTACTTTCTGAAGTCTTTGATAGTGTCCAGACACATTTAAGTTTCCATTCAGGAACTCATATTTCCCTTCCTTATTTATGAGACAATTGGATCATTTGTAGTTAAGTTATCATGTTTCTTATTTTCATTTTTAGACAAGATGTCAATCTCCCATCCTAGCATGGCTAGCAAACAGCTCCTCACCAAGAAGCAGTACAACTGACCTCCTTTCTCCTTTTCTGACCAATTGCCATGTTTCAGTAAGAAATGTTTCTAATATTCAGCCTATTTTAACAAATATTCTTGATATAAACATCTAAAAAGTGTAGCTTTGTGTGGCTCAATATTAGCTCCAGACTGAAACCAGGCAAAACAATAATAGAAAAAAATTTTGATTGACTAAAATGCTTTTCTCTTTCTTAACCATAGAAAAAAATAAATATTGACATAATAATTTGAGGAATGTGTGCAGTATATGTTTTCAATATTCATACAAATTCATTATTTTAATCTACACAAACTGAAGGAAAACAGGATGTCCTGACAGATGTTGGTTTTATATTTATAAAGACAAGAACAGGATGGTGCAATTGTCCTTATTGTTGCTGCTTTTTAAGGGGGAATGCAAGGAGTTGTTCTTGTCAGGTGACCATATATTAATCTGGTTTGGTTTTCTTTAATTAAAATTAAAAAAAAAAGAGAAAAAGGTTGCAGACACTAAGTAACTTTGCCTTTATTGAGTCATGCATGGCTATTTGATTTACTATGTGTCACGTCCCAATACAGGGCATGGAGGGGGGGGGGCTGGGTGGACCCGTAACGATTCCACGCATGAGATTAAGACACAAATGAGGTCAGATGCTGTCTGCTAAAGCTTTATTGTTACCTCCCAGCCTTGATTACTGAAACGAGCACTAGAGTGAAGGAAGAAGTAGAGGAAAGGCAGAAGAGACAAGAGGCATTACGGAGCAAAGCAAGAGTATAGTCTCCACCACAGGCCCTTTTTGGCATCTTGATGGTCCTCTTGGTATCAGCAGCATCCTGTTGACTCATGATCCTCTGATCACAACAATGGTGGGGATCCTGGGGTTCCCATTTGTGGAGGGACACGGTACTAATTTATAGTTAAAGTCTGCTCAGTACTTGACCAATCAGTATAGAGGCTACTTTTGCTTGGCCAATATTTGCGTAACAAGTATTTCAGAAGATGGTTGCCCCTGAGGTACCCCTTGGTGGTCACGTACACCATGTCGACAGACAACTTTAGCACATCTTGTAGGTTAGTTCAACAAGTTTCAGGTGCCCACTTAGTTTGGCAAATTCCAGGTGCCTCTGGCCCCTGTCACAAACAGGATATGGCTGGTCTGCTTGTGATAAGAGCCATCTTGACCACTGGTTTCCTGCTGCTAATTCTGCTTGTCGTGAGCAAATTTTGAGACATCTTATCGGTCTCCTACACTATGACTTAGGTCGTTTGGCAAGATTATGATTTCACTAAAGTTTATATCTTCTGAGATGATTCATGTTCTATGTTGCCTCGTTAGGACAATCCCAATAATGTAAATGTCCTATCCTTTTCATAATCAGTCTCAGTTCAAGTTGATATAATAACAGCTTAGCAATGCTTCACTGAACAGCGACAGACTTTGTACTTTCATAAGAATGCATGACAGCCAGGCTAAGGAACATGACAGGTAAAGAACAGGGTGGTGTTCTGTCTGTTATCTTCCTGGTATGTCCTTGGGCAAAATATACCTACACCAAAATTCAATCTTTAATTTCAAGCAAAATAGCTTGAAAAGATTTGGCTTTAATGTGTGAGAGAATGAGGTGTTATAGAGTTCTGCAAGTGAAGAATTGGTTGATCATAAAAAACCTATTTAATTTGATTTGAGATAGATACCAAAAAGCTTACTTTTCATAGACTGTGAGACACTTCCTGATGTGCATGGACCAGAGGGAGTTTGCTTTATGAAGTACCTCACCTGGAGTACTGCGTCCAACTCTGAGACCCCCAACATGGACCTGTTGAACCGAGTCAAGAGGAGGGCCATGAAGGTGATCAGAGGGCTGGACCACCTCTCCTATGAAGACAGGCTGAGAGAGTTGGGGTTGTTCTGCCTGGAGAAGAGAAGGCTCAGGGTAGACCTTATAGCAGCCTTCAAGTACTTAAAAGGGCCCTACAGGAAAGATGGGGATGGACTCTTTATCAGGGAGGGTAGCAATAGGATGAGGGGTAATGGTTTTAAACTGAGAGAGGGTAGATTTAGATTAGATATTAAGAAAAAAATCTTTACTTTGAGGGTCGTGAGACACTGGAACAGGTTGCCCAGGGAAGTTGTGGAGGCCCCACCCTTGGAAGTGTTCAAGGCCAGGTTAGATGGGGCTTTGAGCAACCTGGTCTAGTGGAAGTTGTCCCTGCCCAGGGCAGGGGGGGGTGGAACTAGGTGATCTTTAAGGTCACTTCCAACTCTTACTATTCTACGCTTCTATGATGATGAAGTACATGATGAAAACTAATTCGGCTGGACAAGATGAATGGATTGTTCACAGATATCATATTAAAAGGCATTTGATTTTCAATAGTAATAAGAATTAGGTCTGTAACCTACATTCCCCACTACCCCAGAAATGAAATATTTTCATTCTTTAAATCAAACATACTTGTGGTTACTTTTAGCAGACTTGTTTGGCACATCCTTTTCATACAATAAATCTGTGTTTCCAAGTGTTTGAGATGTGTATTATAAAAATGAAGGTATGAGGTCCTTGTTTAATGAAAAAAACAAGGTAAAATTTCTCATAGACTTAGTTGTGTTGTGACAGGAACGTTTTCTAGACTTGAGAGAAACAGTTATCCCCAGTTATTCTGTATATTGTGGAAAGTATGTAACATTTCACTGCCCCTAATTAAGTGCCTGATACATAAGAGGTTATTAACTGGTTATACTTTTTCCCACCATGAATGTTTACGTGACCATTAAATCCATACCAATGCCTGATGTTCTCTCACCATGCACCCTGGTTAATTAAAGGCAATGTAGAAAAGATGCCCTAGGTCATTAAATTGCTTGGTATTGCAAGGAGCCACATTTCATAATTTTTTTATAACTGGATTGAGTTGTTTCAGGGATAGTGGGGGTGGTGGTTTGGGTTGGGTTTTTTAAAATGTTCAGTGATTTTCCCCCAATTTCTCTGATTGCACCTCTACTCTGGTACTTCCTTGCTCAGATGGGTAAAATCTTTTGGGAATTTATAGCCTAAATGTACTTAAGATTAGTTTATATGCACTAGGTTTTGAGCCAATATTGTCTTTATTAGCTAGCTATTATCTTTCTGTGTCATTTTCCATGGTATATTTATACAGAGGTCATCTTTCTTCTCAGTCTTGCCTTCTTCATTTTGCCAGATTAAGCCATCCAATTCTGTCATTCTCCATAAGATGAAATCTTTTCAGACTCCTAATTGTCCAAGTAGCCCTTCTCTGTTCTTTCTCCAGTTTGAATTTATCTTCTCTAAACTTTGGTGCACAGAACACTAAACAAATTATAAAGTAGCTTTAGTATCTCCTTGCCTCTATTAGGCATCCTGTCCTGGTATATTTTCCTTCATGTCAGTGTGCCAACATAATACTATGATGATTTAGTGATTATATTCTCATAGAAAATTGGTTCCATATTATTGTAAGTCTCTAGATAGAATTTTGTTCAATTTTAAAACTATTGCAAATCTGAGCCTTAGGAACAGTTTCATAGGTGCTGAGTACACTTTGAAAATGACATCAAGATGACAACATTTTATTGTGAGGTGAGCCATAATCAGCAAAACATTGCAGATCCCTTACTATTTTTTTTTATTTCCTTCCTAATCATATTTTTGTGGGTTTGTTTGTTGGTGTTTTGTCTTTTTTTTTGGGGGGGGGGGTTACCCAGTTTCAGGAAATTATTATTTTTAAAGCCTTTAGTTGTTTATATATTACTGGACAAGACCGCAATCATTCAAAGGAGAGTCTGTCTCAAATTATCTTAGTAGAGAGATGAACAAATGGATCTTAATCTGAAACCTTGTACACAAGCTCTATTTGAAGCCTTCTAACGGAAAATTTGTATTTTATGATGTTTTTTGTAAATTAAATTCTCTCTTACTTGAAGAATAAAACTCTACCCAATACACCATTGTAGAAAAATAGGGGGTTGGAGTCAATGACAAATAAGAAATGATAGATGGTAATCAGCTGTGAAAAGCAACTATGACAAGCAATTTGTGTTTGATATATAAAGAGGAACTGAATAGAGGGATCCTCAAATATTTTGGCTGAGATTCTCACAGAGATGGGTGCCTTAGGGTCTTTTCACAGATTTCAGAACCAATTTATTTTAGTGCATTGCAACAGTTGATATGTTGTATTCATTTCTCTTTAGTTTAATGAATTTATAATGGTGTTGTTGCATGTGCCACTTTCATTTACTGTGTGAAATGAAAGCTATTCAAAGAGTGTCTCTTACACATTTGAAGAGTTTATTCACGTTACATTCTTTTTTTGTCTCTGAATAATCATGTCAAGGTAGATTGCAAGATCCTATAGTCTTTGAACACTACAGATTTTTCAAATATACAGTAGGCAAATATTTCTGTGAAAGAAAACCGGTGTTGCATGTGTTATAAATCGAGCATCCTAAGCAAATGAATCAGAGCTGTAAGATGCGAGCAACCCAAGCAACTGAATAACTCAGCAAGTTACCATCCATGCATATGTTTTTAAGGTGAACACCTCAAAGAAGAGAACTATTCAGGAAAGAATGTGTCAGAGTAGAAGTCAAGCACCTCCAGGAAATAAAACACTTAAGACACTGACTGCTTATGATATGAGTAAACACCCGAATACCAAGGCAAAGCAGCCTGCTTTCCAATTATTTCTCTTTTCTATAATAAGCGGGACAGAAATAACAGACGGCCAAGAACAAGTAATGGTATTACCTTGGTGACATATTTGTGGATTGGTTAAAGCACTAATTAAGCTTACAGACTAGTCCTTAGCCTCCTGGGAAATGGATTACAGGCAAGTACTTTGCTGTGGCTTGATTATTCAAGCAGGCCCTGAAGGATGACAGGTAACACAAATCATGCCTAATATGAGATGCAATCCTGTGTCAAATTTAATTAACATTAGCCAGCACATACAAGTGTGTCAGAATGAGGGACACAAACTGAATTATTGATGAAGGTTTTCGTTTACATCAGAACCTAATCATGACCTTTTGATTTCGGTATTCTAGTGTATGCAAGAAATACATCTCTTGCTGTTCTTTTCAGTGCAACAGAATTCTGGTGTGTTTTAGTGTGATAGCAGGTTTCTTCTTGATACGAATTTGCACTGTGTTTATGCTTGATGTCTTTAGCTTGGGGGGTTCAAGCAGGACCACCTAGGGCCAGTTGCCCAGGATGATGTCCAGACAGCTTTTGAGTATTTCCAAGGATGGAGACTCCACAACCTCTCTAGGCAACCTGTGCCAGTGCTCAGTCACTTTCACTGCAAAAAAGTGTTTCCTGATATTCAGAGGGAACCTCTTATGTTACAGTTTCTTCCTGTTCCCTCTTATCCTGACACTGAGCACCACTGAAAAGAGCCTGGCTCAGTCCTCTTTTTACCCTCCCTTTGGGTATTTACATACCTTGATAAAAATCCCCCTGAGCCTTCTCTTCTCTAGGCTAAACAGTCCCAGCTCTCTCAGCCTTTCCTTATAGCAGAGATGCTCCAATCCCTTCATCATCTTTGTGGCCCTTCATTGAACTCTCTTCAGTATGTCCATGTCTCCCTTGTACTGAGGAGCTCAGAATATGACACAGGACTCCAGGTGTGGCCTCACTTGTGCTGAGTAGAGGAGAGGGATCACCTCTGTTAGCCTGCTGGCAATACTCCTTCTAACGCAGTCCTGGAAAGCCTTCTTTGCCACAAGGGCACATTGGTGGCTCATGTTTAATTTGACGTCCACCAGGACCCTCAGATCCTTCTATGTAATGCTGCTTTCTGGCTAGCTGGCACCCAGCATATACTGGTGCAGGGGGGTTGTTCCTGCCCAGGTTTGCAGGACTTCTCCTAGTTGAACCCACAAGGTTCCTATCATTCCACTTCTCCAGCATTTTGAGGTCCCTCAAATGTGTATTGGGTTTGTGTGGCAAGGTTTTAGTAGCAGGGGGCTGCAGGTGTGACTTCTGTGGGAAGATGTCAGGAGCTTCCCCCATGTCTGATAGAGCCAATGCCAGCCAACTCCAAGACAGACCTGCCACTGGCCAAAGCTGAGCCAATCAGCAATGGGTTAGCGCCTCTGTGATAACATAGGTACAAAGGGGTAAAATCTGCTGTGCTACAGCAGTGAGCCTGAGGAGGAAGGATCGTCAGAGACAATGTGTAATGAACTGACTGTAACCCCCATTCCCCATCCCCCTCTGACACCTAGGGGGGAGGAGGTAGAGAAGTCAGAGTGAAGCTGAGCCCAGGAAGAAAGAAGGGATGGAGGGAAGGTGGTTTTAATTTTGTTCGTATTTCTTATTATCCTACTCCATTGTTAATTGTCAATAAATTAAATTAATCGTCCACAAGTCAAGTCTGTTTTGCCCATGATGGTAATCGCTGGGTAAGTTCCCTGTCCTTATTTTGACCTATGAGCCTTTTGTCATATTTTCCCTGGGTCCTTCTTCTTGCCCTTCTTGAAGATGGGTGTAACATTTGCTTTCTTCCAGTCAAGCGCTTCTCCCAGTCATCATGACTGAACAAAGATTGTCAAGATTGGCCTCACAACATTTGCCAGCACTTATGTGTGCACCCCACCAGGGCCCATGGACCTATATATGTCCAGTTTGCCTAAGTATTTCATGACCTCTTCGACCAAGGCTATGTCTCCCTTGCTCCAGCCTCTCTACCCAGTCTCTGGGATGTGTGATTCCTGAAGACCAGACTTGGTAGTAAAGACTGAGGCAAAGAAGGCAGTCAGTACTTCCACCTTTTCCATGTTCTGTGTAACCAAGTCCCCTGTCTCATTAAACAATGGACTCACATTTTCCATAGCCTTCCTTTTGTCACCTATGTAGTTGTAGATGTCCTTCTTGATGTCTTCAACATCCTTGGCCAGGTTCAATTCCACTTGAGCTTTGGTTTTCCTGACTTCATCCCTGTATGCTTGGGCAATGCTTCTGTATTCCTCCCAGGTTACCCATCCTTCTTTCCACCCTCTCTACACTTCCTTTTATTGTTTGAACTTGTCCAGGAGGTCCTTGTTCATCTTCACAGGCTTCCTGATATTTTTGCCTGACTTTTTATTTGTTGGGATGGAACACTCTGGAGCTTGGAGGATGTGATCCTTGAATATTAACCAGGTTTCATGAGCCCCTCATCTCTCTAAGACCTTATCCCATGCAACTTTTCCAAGCAGATCTTTGAAGAGGCCAAAGCCTGCTCTCTAAAGTCCAGAGTTCTGACTATGCTTTTCACTGTCCTCCCTGCTGTCGGGATCATGAACACCATCTCATGTTCACTGCATCCAAGGATGCCTTTGATCTTCACATCCCCAATGAGCTGTTTCTTGCTGAGTATGTGGTCCAGCAGAACAACTCTTCTCATTGGCTCCCGTGTCACTTGGAGGAGGAAGTTATCACCAATGCATTCCAGGAACTTTCTGGATTGCTTCTGCCCTGCTATGTTATTCCTCCAACAGAAATCACAAATAACATTTTAACACCTATCACAAATAATATTTTTAACACGTTCCAGAAATAATATTTTTAGCTATGTGAATCTTTGCAAGCTGGCACAAAATCTAGAAATTCATAATATCTGGGTGAAACTTATTGCTGTCTGGCTACAAAACACATAGGCTACATTTTTCATAGTATTTAGTGGAATGTAATGACCAATTACTTGCCTGTGTTTTTCTTTTAGTCTTTATAATTGGCTCTAAGAGTCACAAGTGCTTACAAAAGAATCACTTCTGAAATTTCCAT
Organism: Anarhynchus alexandrinus; assembly: GCA_008711295.1. Classification (NCBI taxonomy): domain Eukaryota; kingdom Metazoa; phylum Chordata; class Aves; order Charadriiformes; family Charadriidae; genus Anarhynchus; species Anarhynchus alexandrinus. The sequence goes on from VUYV01000135.1 coordinate 2,143,151, forward strand.
TATACTTTTTTCAGCTTCTAAAGATCTCTTGTCTTCAAGTACCAATTTTCACTAGTGCTTGGGTATCTGCTTTAAGGAGTTTTGGCTATGTTTAGTCACAGTCTTTTTTACTTTTTGAAGAGACTTGTAAGACAATAATGTCTTCTGGAGTAAAGAATCCCGTTAAGGATCTACAACTTCAGAAAAATTGAAATCGCAAGGTAGCATTTATTACCTAACCTCCTCAGCAATGTCAGCATTAATATAGCATGCAGTATGAGGGTCTGGAAAAAATACATCATCTTCATGATGATATAAGGAAGAACATTTAGAATAGGAACTTGGAAGAGATGGAACTATTAATATAATAAATTATTATATAATTTTTACAAACTCTAATCTTCTGTACTTTGTTGCTTCCAATAAAAAAAAAAGACCTTGAGATAAAATACTTTTGACGTTGATATGCATACCTTTTGGGGAATAAAAAATGACCAACTCCCTGGTTTTTACAGCTAATAATGTGTCATTTCTGACAGAATAATTATGATGTCATAAGCTTTTTTATGCTTCAGAAACATTCATGCACTACATTTTATATTTCAGAAGTGAATGAACTGTATCAAGAATTTAGGGATATTGTAAATACAGATTTCTATTTGTTCCAGATAATAATGCATCTAGGCAAAAATTGTTTGTCTGCCTGAATTTCAGAAATGTGGACTGTGATATAACATGGATCTTTAATATGAAATAATATTAAGAATCAGACGTAATTCCTGAGATTCTTGGTGATGAACCGAGTTTATACACAATGTGTATGCAAGATAACAGCCTGCAGCTCTTGTAACATTCATTAGAATCTTGCCGGGTTCTTTGAACTACAAGTGCATGCACAGTACTAAGATTGCTGAAATCGTTAAAAGACAGTGGCAGCACTGATAAAAATGTCCCTTATGTATATATATTTGTATGTATATATAATGCATTTCTTGCAAATGATATTTCTCTTTAATGTTCACATTAGAATATGCCTAAAGCTTTGTTCTTGTCCCTTTTTTGACCTCATTTGTCTTCCTCTAAGATACTTTACTGAAAATTTCAACATTGATTATCACATACACATATGACATCCTCCTTGAAATCACATCTCACAGGTTTCTCTGTCTTTTGGTTTGTGTTAATTTCTATCCACACAATTAGCTTCTTATTTCTTGCTAAAACAGCTGAAATACACCTTTACTAGTTGAAATATGATCATTAACTTCTCTATGTACTTACTAATTATTTTTTAAGAAATGCAAAACCTGATTGCCTTTTTACTTTCTTGAGCTTCTTATATATATTCATATATTGAGCCCATGGATTTCAATACAGTCTTTCTTATCATCTTAAAAAGTGGGATAGATAATCAGACCTTTTGTTTGGTGTCAACACTAGTAATCTTGGAATAATTATTGCTCTTTAGTTTTAATTTCTTCTTGAATGCTGACTTTCCCATAATCTGTTTCACTTTCAAGAAAACACTATTTTGTATTAAAAATCACTTACTACAGAAGTCCAAATAAGATTTACAGATGCCAGTTATTTTAGCTGAAGCTGTACTTCTCAATCTTAAAATCAGTATTAACTGATTTTTTAAAGCAACTTTTATTTATTAAAATGTTAAGAAATGCATCCATGAAATTGTGTCATTCACTTTTATTTTCTTCTACTACTGAGAAAATAAACACATAGGCTATTACTTAATTGTAGTACAGAACATGAAACAATCAAGACAATTTTGAGATATGTTAATGTGTTATTCCTTATACGTGTTAATGTTATTCCTCTTGGTTACCTGAATCAAAGGGAAAGGAAATGAATCATAGAATTAAACAGTCAGGAAATATGATACGAATAAGTAATTTGTTACATTCTATGGAGACAAAAAGACCTTAGATGGCATACTACACGACTGTCTCTAACTCTTTTCTTTCTGCTTGTCTTTCACTGCTCTCTTGGCAAATGTGGAAAATTCTTATACTTACTAATCAAAAGACTGATGGTAATTTCACACTTTAACTTGATTTTCTGATAGCTGTGCCCCTGCATTACTTGTGATTCAGTAATGGTATTGAAAATTCATTTTCATATGAGACTTATATTTTGAAGATGGCCTGACAACTGAAAAATGTGCTCAAAAATTATATAATCTTGTTAATACTGAGGTACACTGCTGAATATGGTATGTTCAAGATGCACCAAACTGAAATAAATGTTTTAGCCCAGTATTCATTGTATTATCAGCCTGTATCAGACTGTCCTGGTTTGAGGTAAAACAGGACCAATTTTGTTCAGTACCTTTGCTTCTTAGCTAGACCTCTTCTAACTACTGAAATTAACAACATATTGTGCAGACACTGTTTGCTCTCAGAGTGATAAGACCTATGTTTATAGCTGATGCCAAGGGGTAGGGGGGAGCATCTGTCGGTCCCATCTGGGGTGCCCCACGTCCGCGGTAGCCGATTCAGCCTAAACCGTGACACAGACTGAGATCTTCTGAAATAAGTCAGGATTCAAGACTTATTAATGTCATGAATCTTGGAAAGATTGTACTTTTTTGTTTGTTTTTCTTAACCTGAATAAGGTTATTCTAATGTCACACAAACTGAAAGTGAATACCGGTGAATATCAGGATATGATTATCTATCATATCATCATATCAGTGAATATTAGTATGTGATTATCTATCCTCTCCTGGCTAACAAATTTTTCATACTCAGCTATCCTCCAGTTGCTTATCATTGCTTGTCTTCTCCATCCATGCCTCATATGTGACAGCGGAAGCACTTGTATGTCTCCTCAATGCCTTTCAGTGAAAATGAGCTATCAAAATGCTAGTTTTTCAATTGTTTAAGGTAATCTGGCTCATTTTTTGCTCTGAGAGATTAGGGACTGTTCTCACAATCAGACAAGACTGTGGTTTCAGGATACAGAATCTTCAGTCAATACTTGCGTATTTTTTACATTTCTCCTCTTTCACCACCTGTTTCCAATTCTGTGCCATGCGTGGAGTAATTATACGATGTGTTGGCATTGCTACTTGTGATATGCTGTGAAGCAGACAGAAGATTTGATCCAGTTGAAACATAAAAAAAAAATATTTGTTAATGGCTTGATTTACAGGACACTAAGCCTGCTGGTAACAGATGGGAAAAGCCTATCTCACTTGGGGAAAAGGGTTCTAGAGCAAGTTAGCAGGATCCATCAAGAGAACTTTAAACTAGATTTGAAGGGGGATGGAGTTGTAACTGGGCTCACTAGAGAGGTGCCCAGGTGTGCCTCAGCACCTCTCATTTTTGAGAATCAGAAGGCTTACCACCCGTCAAGGGCAAAAACTACACACTTAACTGTCTCTCTGAAATGTTTATACACTAATGCACGCAGCATGGCAAACAAATAAGAAGAGTTAGAGACCTGTGTACAGTCACAGGGCCATGATTTCATTGCAATTACTGAGACATGGTGGGATAGCTCACATGACTGGAATGCTGTCATGGATGGCTATGTTCCCTTTAGGACAGGTAGGACAGCAAGGCAAGGTGGTGGAGTTGCTATTTATATGAGACAGCAACTGGAATGTATCAAGCTCTCCCTGGGGGCGGATGAAGAGTGAGTTGAGAGCTTGTGGGTAAGGATTAAGGGGCAGGCTAATATGAGAGACATTGTTATAGGTGTTTATTACAGGCCACCTGATCAGGATGAGGAAGTTGATGAGGCCTTCTATGGACAGCTGAGATTTGCCTCACAATCACAGGCCTTGGTTCTCATGGGAGACTTCAATTAGCCAGATATCTGCTGGGAAGGCCACACAGCTGGGCATGTACAGTCTAGGAGGTTCCTCTACTGTATTGATGATAACTTTTTGACTCAGGTGGTGGAGAAGCTCACAAGGAGGGGTGTACTACTGGACCTAGTACTGACAAACAAAGAGGGACTGTTGGAGGACATTAAGGTTGGGGGCAGCCTTGGCTGTAGTGATCATGAGAAGATAGAGTTCAGGATTAAGTGTAGCATGCATAAAACAACAAGTAGAATTGCAACCTTGGACTTCAGGAGGGCTAACTTTGAGCTCTTCAAGAAACTGCTTGGAGAAATCCCATGGGTGAGAGCTCTAGAGGGTAGGGGGGCTCAAGAGAGCTGGTTGATATTCAAGTATCACTTCCTCCAAGCTCAGGATCGGTGCATCCCTAAGAGCAAGAAATCAGGCAAGGGAAGCAGGAGACCTGCATGGTTGACCAGGGAACTTCTGAAAGAGCTCAAGTGGAATAACGAAGTTTACAGTATGTGGAAGAAGGAACTGACCACTTGGGAAGATTACAAGAATGCCGTAAGTGTATGCAGACGTGAAATGAGGAAAGCCAAGGCCACCTAGGAATTAAATCTGGCAAGGGATGTCAAGGTCAACAGGAAGGGTTTCTTCAAGCACTTTGGCGGCAAAAGGAAAACTAGGGAAAATGTGGGCCCTCTGTTGAATGAGACAGGTGCCACAGACAGATGATGCAGAGAAGGTGGAGTTACTGAACGCCTTATTTGCTTCAGTCTTCACTGTTCAGGCCAGCCCTCAGGAGTCCCAGATTTTGCAGGTAACAGAAAAAGTCTGGAGGAAGGAAGACTTTCCCTTGGTTGAAGAGGATCAAGTTAGAGATCAGTTAAGTAAACTGGATATCCACAAGTCCATGGGGCCTGATGGGATGCACCTGCGAGTGCTGAGGGAGCTGGCAGAAATCGTTGCTGCGCCGCTCTCCATTATCTTCAAAAGGTTCTGGAGAACAGGCGAGGTGCCTGGGGACTGGAGGAAAGCCAATGTCACTCCAGTCTTCAAAAAGGGCAAGAAGGGTGACCCAGGAAACTACAGACCAGTCAGCCTCACTTCCATCCCTGGAAAGATGAAGGAACAGCTTGTTCTGGGCATCATCTCCAAGCATCTGGAGGAAACAAAGGTTATCAGATGTAGTCGACATGGATTCACCAAGGGAAAGTCATGTCTGACTAATGTGATAACCTTCTACGATGGCATGACTGGGTGGGTGGATGAGGGAAGGGCAATCAATGTTGTCTACCTTGATTTCAGTAAGGCTTTTGACACTGTCTCCCACATCGTCCTCATAGGCAATCTTAGGAAGTGTGGGTTAGATGAATGGACCATGGATTGGATTGAACAGTGGCTGACAGATAGAGCTCAGAGGGTTGTGGTTAGTGGCACAGAGTCTAGTTGGAGGTCTGTAACAAGTGGTGTTCCCCAGAGGTCAGTACTGGGTCCAGTCCTGTTCTGTT
>VUYV01000135.1:2153109-2193974 GCA_008711295.1 Anarhynchus alexandrinus
TTACCAGCCTCATCTACTAGAGGACAGATATTATCCTTAGTCCTCTTTTTATTGCTAATATATTTATAGAAACTTTTTTTGTTGTCTTTGACAACAGAAGCCAGGTTTAGTTCTAGCTGAGCTTTGGCCCTTCTGATTTTTTCCCTACATTGCTTCACTATATGATTAACTTGGAAAAGCCTGGCAACCATTTTTCTCAGCAATACACCTGTTAGGATTAAGGTTTATAATCAGACATCTAAAGCTAGGTGTCAGTGACAGAGTTATCTAACCTCTGTCACAGGTTAGATTCTAGTTCAGGATCCTGTTTTAGTCAAAGAACATCAGATCAGTATCGTAAATTGAGCCTAGAGAACTGCACTGCTGACTGTTACACTGTTATCCAAAAATACATGCTTACTTTAGAGTAAAATGAATAATCTGTGTTGACTAAAGGCTGTGTTCACCTTGCCTGCAGAAAGCCTATTGCCACGTGAGGTGACCAAGGGTCGGTGAAGAAGGCTCAGCCGTGCCCTGTGGTGGGTCCTTTGGGCGTGCCTGGAACCGGCTGTGTCTGGCACTGGGCAGTCCCAGCCTCTCCTTACAGAGGCCGCCCTGAAGAGCCCCACTGTCAACACCCAGCCATGTAAACACAAAACAAATGTGCATAAATAATCCTTGCTGATTTTTTTTTTTTTTCCCCACAGAGGAAAAGCAANGCTCAGTTTTCAGGTCTGTTAAAATTTCAAGTATCATGCATGGCTTATGCCACAAATCCACTGTATAGTGAGGGCTTTTTCTGGTGCCAACAATTTTGGATCAAGTAAATGTGTGCAGTGCTGTCATAGAGGTGATTAATCAACACTGCTTCCAGCGAGAAGCAGTTAGTGATCGCAAGGACTACAGTACTCTGTCAAGACTCTCTAATACTTCAAGGAAGTAATGTTGAGAGAACTTTCAGTGATTTTTGCATAGAATAGATCCTTTCCTCTTATTTCATTTTGCATCTGTTAGATTATAACTGCAAGACTTTCTTAAAGACCACTGGTGATGTGTATCGCACAGTTGTAAGCACATTATGACTTCAGCAGACATCCTGAGAAGTTTCCTGGGGTCGTTTTCAGATGTTTTGTACACCAGTGTAATGAGAACTGAGTAAGAGCTGCTGTTTGTTGTCAAAGGCTGCTCTGCTTCTCCTGCCCAAATGGCACAGAACAACTTGCATCCCTACTGCTTGAGAGGTATGTCTAAAAGGCATAATACTGACCCTCATGTTCCCCAGGGCTCTATGTGATATGCTGCAGATAAGAACATTATTTTATTTAAAACCAAAAGTCCAGAAATATTATGAGGGCTATAATGTAGTGGTGTTGTTAAAGTGTGAAAACACAGTTTTGTGTTTTAGTCTCCAATGCATTGCCAGAGGGCTTGTTGTGGTTTTTGAGAGTGCAGGGGCTGCTGGGATGGGGATGAAGGATTATGTGGAATGTAAGGAGACAAATCTGTTACTCTCTTGTCTGTATGGGCTTCTGGCAACCAGACTTTATTGAAGGGAGCTGTGTAGAATGGCTGAAAAATAAAGCAAAGGAGATTCCTATTAAGGAATAGGGATGATCTGGGATACTGAACTCAGACTCACTGCTGTTTTATTCAGCAATGTAGATCTACTCAGGTATCTCTATCCATAAAACTTTGGGAGCAAGCAGCCTTTGAATTTTGATATTAAGATACGATACCAAGGCAAAAAAAAAAAGTTTTAAAGACAAAGAAAACTCCAGAGGCTAGTACACAAAATATCAACAACACTCTAAAAAAATCTAAAAAGGTAATGTTTGAAGTAAGAATTACTGAAAAGGTTGAGCAAAGTAAATAGAGAGTTTGGTAACTTTATTTATTTATATAGGTGAAGCTCCAGGGACTGACTCCTCCACGAGTACTGTATGAATAAAAGCATGAACACAACTGAACAAGCAATGTGCCTGCTCAGGACTTTATTCACAGGAGCTTTTCACAGAGATCCACATAATATGAAATACAAGAAGTCTGTACTTAAACGCCAGCCTAATATTTCCAGAGAAGAAAACTTAAAACATTCAGCTCGGGTTTTTTAAGGCAGCTAGAAGAATAGTAAATCCTCTTGTGGATTTCAAAGCTGTTTAACCTGTCAGTGTAATTACAGTTGGATGCCACTATCTATGAGTGCTGTTAGCAGGTTCTATGAACTTTCCCAGGAGTAAGCCAAATGGCCATAGATTAATTTCATGCCAATGGCCAGTGCTCTGAGAGAGTAAAACTGGAGACCACATAGCTTCTATGAAGACACTCTTATGTAGGTATAAACTATTCTTTACCACAATTTCCTGACTGATGAACTATTAAAAATGTTACAGAAATATTTTTTTTTTATGTTCTGATAGCATAAAATTCTACTGGAATCTTACTTTACACTGGCTGGCACACTGGAGTTTATGCAGAGGACAGTATACCAGAGCAAAGAAAGGAAAAAAAGCATATTTGTGTTAATGTTTTTATTTTGACACCAGAATTCAGTAAATCCCTTCAGATTTTATGCCATTTTTATCCTTTCCTTTTTGTGATCCAATTGTCACTACTAGAGCTTGGATCACACTAAAAGAAATCACATTTTTTTTTAAAGTTCAAGACCTGGTAACTTGAAACAAATATTTTTATGTGGAATGAAAGAACATCATAAAGTGGGGTTTAGGTGAAAATAACATGTACAGGAAATGAAACTGAAATATTGTGTTTACTATTGGAGAATTGTCTTTTTTTTTTTTTTAGTTGCTTTAAAACAAATAAACTGAGACAAATATTTCTTTTAGAAGAATGTTGAAACAAAGCATTTTGGCTGTTCCAAAATGTAATGTTTATTTGTTAAGTTGTCAGAATTAAATGTTTTGACATTTTTAAATTATTTCTTCCTTCTGGCCAAAGGTATTTGCAACATTTGCAAATGGAATTCGATATCCTAATAGTTTCTGTTTCCTTATTCTTTTATTTTTGATAAATGTTCCAACCAACCAGAAAATGCTCGTTCTTTGCATTAGGAACATGTAGTGACTGTATTAATTATTTGAGGTTATAAGAACTCAAAGTCTGCTAATACAGTGCCTTTCTATAGACACTGAAGTTACCCACTGATTTTGAAAAAGGTGAGTCACGGTGACAGGATATTCTCACTGAATGTTAGAAGTCAGAAGGAGACATTGGTCTATTTTTAGATTATATTACTAGGCTTTTTCAGAATAGTGCTAAATTAGTCCAGTGAGTGATTCATTCTGCCTGTCACATCTATTGTTGTATGGGGTCGATTGTCCTCTGCAGTGCCTATTTCTGTTGACAACTATATTTGGTTAAAGAGTCTACCTAATTTTTCAGTGCTTAAAATCTGATGAGATGACCCCAGTATTTTTTATATATGTAGTAAAGAAAATATTGCTGTTTATAAAGGCCAGTTGGCAGGGTTCTGCTGCTAACTATAGGTGTCTAATGCCACTTGGATGTCAGCTGTTGGGGATTTTGTAGGAGGGAGGGATTGGTTGGTTGGTTAGGGATTTTTTTTGTTGTTTGCTGTTGTAAAAATACAGGTCTTTAGAAAGTCCAGTGCTATACCTGCCAGATTCCCCCAGAGGCATTGTACAGCCTAAGGTTTATCTTTAGCAGTGAAATCCCATCCTTTGTTTAAAGGGCATTAGTGCAGTTTCCTAAAGACTGGACTTCAGTGCCAATTAAGGCATTAAGATATCTCAGACGTCTTAATGCAGGCCTGTATGACATGACATGTAGATTTCCATTGATCATGATGGGAATTTAGAAACCTGGTTTATACATATGCACCTACTTTTACACCTTTATTTGGATACCTGAGACCTGGTGCTGAATCCTGCTCTTGCTGATGTTAAGAAAACCCCAACCAACCAAACAAAAAAAGCCTTTCAAAACACCCAAACAACAACAAAAAAAACCCCAAACTACACATGCAAATCATTAAGAAACAACAAAAAAACTGAAATTGTATGAAGCAACTTTAAACTTTTTTTTCTATTAATACAGCTGGGATACTAATTTCCTTTGTTACATCTTTTTGTGGCTACAATTAAAGAGCCTAAACAAAATACTGTCAAGCAAGAATCACAGGAAGAGCTTCAGAGTCCCCTGAAATCAATGCAACTTCTCCTTGATAGCATAACTAATTTTCTTAAGAGGGTATCTGTGATTTGTTAACACACTGATTTATTTTCCTAAGGGAAAGCTCCAGTTTTCAGTTCCGGTAATTTGTCACCTAGCCACTACAAGAATAACACCTATAAATTTGCTCCGAGACCTTCTCAGTCTAAGCACAGAAAAGTCATTTAGCAATCATAACTTGTACTCAAAGGAGCTGCTATCTCAAAAAGTGCTACAGCTACCTCTCTAACATACCCTGCTAACAACTCTCCATAATGGTTGCACAGCATGTGAACAAAACTGCGCCTGCATACCACATACTTGTAACAATATAATGCTGCTGAATGTCACTTGTAATGCTTTCCTTTTTTTTTTTTTTTTAACCTCCAGAAATTCAAAAGCACCAGCTGGTTTGTCTCCTTTCAGAGCAGAAGCAAGAGTCCTGGGAGAATGTGAAATTCTATCTAAGGAAATGTCACTATTACACTGTTTGTCGTAATAGGTGCTAATACAGAACGTCTTCTTAATATTGGTGCTTGTATCCTTCTTCATAAATAAAATAGACTTTCAAAATAAAAGTAAGAAACCTGAAATCATTATACTGGAAGTAATTTATTTATTCATGAATCTGCACTCCAAACTGGCTCTTGTTTTGCTGGCTTTTTGCTTTAAAGATTATAGATGACTATTCTAATAAAAATGTAGGGCAAAGAAAACAAAATGAGTAAAAAATGAAAGTTCTGTTCCTTTTAGCACTGATTGTTTCCTGATAAAATTAACAAAATGTAAAGTGTGATGATTCCGGTTCTTTCAGGATTTTATTGGAAAGGAGGGAAATTGATGGGAAAGGATTGGAGAAATGTATTTCTGCTTGTGGTGGGTTGACCCCAGCCAGCAGACAAACACAGTTGAAGTAAAATGGAGGAAGGGAATAAAGAATTAATCCTGAGGAAGCTGTATGCTAGGAGCACTGAATTCTTGGACACCTAATTCATTTAACATTAAAAAATAGTGGATTGAAAAATGAAGAGCTCTTTGAGAAGAAAACAATATAGAAGGCTGCTCCCTTCTAATCCTGCACTGCAAATTACAAATACAATATTCCTTTAGCTTTCTCTGACTTCTTCTTGTCTGTCTTCCACCTCTCATGGTGTCATGTCTGTGCAAAGGCAAGCATTTCTCCAGTTTACTTGCACTTTGATAGCTTTTACACTCTCCTGAAATATAGGAGTTGGTTTTTTTTTTCTGAATCCTCTTATGCAGAAGACAGTACTGACCCTATCTTCAGCACATAAGAGATAAAAACTTCCACTCACACAATATTTTCTGAAAAAGACAGGAGGCACTGAAGTCCTTTGACCACCTATTTGAATGAAAATCATCATGGCTGCTGTGTTTTGACAAGCTATACGTGGTTCTGAGCTAACCTCAGAATTTAGGTACTTCTGTCTTTCATCCCTGAAAAAATATGGACTAAGCCATAACTAACTAAATGTCCAAACACCAAATTTAAGGTAAGATATGATCTCTTTTAGTCTTATCTAGTATAAACAAAATATTGACAAAAAAATCAACAGATTAACATATTCATTACTTACCTGATTGTTTCTTAGGGGAATACCTGGAACAGATCAGCAGATAGTTCATAAAGTATAAAGTTAATATTGCAAACTTAACTCTCAAATTGAAAAAGACACCTTCTGTAAATGCCACAGTGCTCATGATTTATCCAAGGTAACTCTTCACATATATGGTAAGTTTTTTGATCAGAGTCGACTTGTATTATATCAGAAAGGTAGAGTGATTTCTTGTTTATGAAATATGATGAAAATATTTCTATAAAAATATATAGTCCTACTATCTTCCGTTCTGATATTTATCTTTCCCTGTCTCATATCAGCCAGAAACAAGGATTTAAGGAAAATTCACCTTGCCACTCAGGACAGTAATGTGATTATTCACCCATAAACAGAGTTCATAAGCAATTCCATCTTTCAGTGGAGCTATAAATTAGTACAACAAAACAACTTCATAGAAAGTTTGCCTGTAGGGTCAACTTCTTTTGCTCATATTTTTTCTCAGGACCATTCTCACTGTTATATTCAAAATATTGCTATGGCCAAAATGGAGAACACCACTTTTATGAAATCAAGGATTTGTTGCTACCCTAAATGAAATATTAGGAATCTAAGCAAAATATAATTTATTATTGCTCCAGTTACACTAACATTTTACTCCTAATTAATACAGAAAAATCACAGCAATAATATGCATGAAATTCATATACAAGAAAATGTACTAATATCTACCTCTTTACTTCAGTCTTACTGTTACCTTTCTAGTGTCCTCTGGGTCATAAGGCTGATGGTGTCAGCATCCTCAAATGGACAGGCAATGGGTTCTGTGTGTTATTGTGTCCCAAGTCTACACTAGGAGGAGTTTGATCTTGGAGATATGGGTCCCTTCACCTCATTCTTCAAGTCTGATTGGGACTATTTTTATATATTTCCTTACTTCAACCTGCTTCCTTGTCATTGGTATCCTGGTACAGTTCAAAAGTTGCCCAATAACATCTCCCAACCTCTGCTGATATCAACGCTGTCACTTCCTACACTATTACCGTTTTGCTTGGTCAGACCTTTACCCTATGTGATATTCACAGAATTGAAGATCAAGCAGGGCAGGAAATGGTTACTTCAGTGACAGACAGTTGTTACAGCAAGGTAAACTACACCTTGGCCAAAGCGAGCTTTGGCTAGTCCTGAGACCCCTCATGGTGAAATGAATATGAAACCCATCTTCTTGCATCAGCAATAAAGAAAAAAACATATATTTAAAGAGTTATAAAGCCATCTGTGATAGGTTACATGTTTCTTCACTCCTGGACTCAAATCTGGAAAGAGAAAAGCAGCTTTTTTGGTGAAGAAGCCTGACCTGGAGCAGAGCACAGCTTGGCTCAGGACCTTTGATGTGCTGACTACAAGGATGTTAATCAATCTGAACTGCTTGATTTGGTGACCATTCGTCCTTGACTCATTTTTTACAAGAATGGTGTATATGTTGTGTTTATGACACGAAAAGCATTTCAAAAGCCATAATACCACTAGATTTGGGCAGACTTTTGTAGGAGAAGGAAAAGATTTATTTTTAACACAAAAACTGTCGTTTATTAAATGTCAAGTCCTTTTCTTCACAACATGGGGAACTAAAGTAATTGTAACATGGGGATACTGGAATAAAGAGGAAAAAAGAAAACCCATTCCATTCAACATTCATGTCAGAAAAGGCTAAATAGTTTGGTAGAAAATTATAATAATTAAAAATATATATTAATGCCATCATCTGGATAGGATTATAGTTAAATTTGAAAAAACTTATGACCTAACCAACTGAGAACAGAATCTTAGAATAAGAAACTCAGAGCAATATTATTAAGCTTCAGAAACATATGTATTTTTTCCAGGTGTTAAAAATAAAATCACAAAACCTCATACTTTCTCCATCACAGTATATCAAGCTTCTATGATGTTTTTATGGGCTAAGATCCCTTTTTGGTAATCACTGTCACTTACAGTAGCAGATGTTTGATTTGAGGAGGCAATTTGTTAAATTCTGAGTAGCAAATTACAGTCATACCGTACAGCTTGTTAAATGATTAGTGTATAATCATATACTTATTCTTAGGTGTTTCACATTTGGAACAGCTGAAATGTTTTGAAGATCTCTTTTTTAACAAGGATATTAGCAAAGCTTTAACATAGCATCTCATTGTGATGAACAGATCAAAATTGTTTTCAAATGATTAGTAATCAATTCACTTTCTGATCAACATGATCATGCACGCATTTCTGATCAACATGATCATGCTGCATTTCAGTATTTTATGGTGAAATACATAAGAACATGTATTTGTTGCAGGAATGCAGCTAAAAAGCACAGATATTTCCATAAAAAGCTCAGTGAAACATCTGAGTAACCCAATAAGTGTTTTCTTTAACTGAATAACTGAAGATAAAAATATATAAGTAAAAGTAGGAAGTATGTCTGCCCCAATATATCTTTTTTGCAGGTGGTAACAAAAAAAAGAAAGATGGAGGCATGGTAGGAAAAAGGGAAAAAAGGAAGACCTGGGGAACCAGAGGCTGGTCAGTCTCACATCTGTGCCCAGCATGATCATGGAGCAGATCCTACTGGAAACTATACTAAAGCACATGGAAGATAAGGAGGTGATCAGTAACAGCCAACATGGCTTCACTAAAGGCAAGTCATGCCTGATAAGTTTGCTGGCCTTCTACAGTGGGGTTACAACGTTGGTGGATACGGGAAGAGCAACCGACATCATCTACTGGGACTTGGGCAAAGCATTTGGCACTATTCCACACGACATCCTGGTCTCTAAATTGGAGAGACATGGATTTGATGGACGGACCACTTGTTGGATAAGGAATTGGCTGGATGGTCACACTCAAAGAGATCTGGTCAATGGCTCAATAATCAAGTGAAGACCAGTGATGAGTGGTGATATTATACAGGAGATGAGGAAAAGCCAGTATGTTACAGCGAGAAGACAAGTTCAAGTTGAAATTATTATTTTTATAAATTGGAGTAAGAAAGAATGCAAAATCAAGTTACAAGGAAGGAAATTCTGATGAAAAATCACAATATCAAAAGTCAGAGCTTCTAAAAACTAATCTTTTATAAAAGAAATCACAGAATACAGAAAAGTTGAAGTTGGAAGAGACCTTGGAAGTCATTGCATCCAAACACCCTGCTCAAAGCAGGATTACCTAGACCACATTGCCTGGTGTTGTGTCCAGTCAGGTTTTGAATATCTCTCCAGAAGGAGACTCCGCCACACCTCAGGGAGGTAATCTGTTCCTGTTTTCCATCACCATTACAGGAAAAAGTATTTTTCTTACATTTAAATGTAATTTCTTTTATTTCAGTTTGTGGCCATTGCCCTTTGCTCTGTCACTGGACACCACTGCTGAAAGTCTAGCTGCATCTTCTTTCCTCCCTTCCACCCGGCATTTACACACATGGATCAGATCTCTGCTGATCCTTCTCTTCTCCAGGCTTAACAGTTCTAATTCTCTCAGTCTCTTCGAATGTAAGATGCTCCAGTCCCTTAATCATCTTAATGGCCCTTCACTGGACTTTGTCTTTCATGTACTGGGGAGCCCAGACTTTGATCCAACACTTCAGACGTGGCCTCACCAGTGCTGAGTAAAGAAGAAGGATCACTTTCTTTGATCTGCTGCTGATACTTACAGTCCTGGAAACTGATGACCTTCTTTGCCATAAGGGCACATTTCTGGTTTATGGTCAACCTGGTTTTCAGCAGGACCTGCAGGGTTTTTTTATGCAAAATTGCTTTCCAGCTGGTTTCTGCAGCCTATCCTGGTGCCTGGGGTTACTCCTTTCCAGGGACATGACTTTGCATTTCACTTTGTTGAACTTCAAGAGTTTTTTCTCTACTCATTTCTCCTACTTGTTAAGGTCCCTCTCAGCCATCTGCTGTATCAACCACTTCTCCCAGTTCTACATCATTTGCAAACTTGCTGGTAGTGCACTCTGCTGCATCATCCAGGTCATTAATAAAGATGTTAAACAAAATTTGCCCCAGTGTACACCATTTGTGACTGGCTGTTTTGTACCTTGTCCAGAACCTCAGCAGAGATGAATTTCTTCTGAGGAGGGAGTGTCAGTACAAATATTTACATGCAATTTTAACTGAACCCTTGCTGTCTGGTTCTGTCAAGATATTGCTTTGGCAAATAATGCCCCAAAATTTTATCTCTATAGCAGGTCTTGAGGTCAATCTCCCAACTATGATGCACACACTTGGGGAGACTCCTGTTTTTCTAACCTGGTCTACCACTACCTCATTTCATTGGTTGTCAACCTCTTCCTCTCCTGTCATTCTCACTTTAAAATTCTCCTCATCAGATTGGTCAGCTTGCTGGCAAAAATGGTTTTGTCCCCCTTAGTCAGATGAATCCTGTCTCTTCCAAGCCTTCCTTGATTCTCAAAGAGAGAGTCCCCTGATCACAGAAACTGCAGCCCTACTGCTGACACCAGCTGCCCAAACAGTTGTTGACACTCAGGATCCATCTTAAGGCCTTTCATCTCACTGGCAGTATTGAGTAGGAAAAACATCTAGTCCATGACGCTCTTGAGTATTGCCCCCAGACACATTTAGTCACCTGTGATACTTTTCAGGTGTCTCCTGGCAGTATCATTCAACCAGCTCATATGCTTCATTGGACACATCTCCAGTTCCTTGCCTGCTATCAGGGCACTAAATCTCTTCAGTAGTTGCAGACCTGCAGGAAATCAAGACTTTCCCTTCTAGTGCCAGAAGCCAAAATTCCAGCCTTTGCAAGAGTCTCCACTTCCCACCCTGACAGGCACAGACTTTGCCTGCCTTTTTTTTTTTTACAGCTAGGGGTCTGGGCTCCTGAAGCTGCAGGGTCTTGAAGAAGACCTGGTTATCTCTTTCTGGTGATCTCTGCTGCTGCACAAACTGCTGACCTCCTCCTGCAACTCATTCACTTGGTGACACAGACCCTCCACCCTGGCCCACCCACTGCAGACAAGGGACCTACCTCCTGTTCTCCCAGCCTCAGCAGGTGGTTCCAGATGTCCCAGCAGCCCAGGACCTGCACAGCTGTATCCGCCTTGGGTCTGGGCTGAGGCCTCTGATGTGACAAGGATAGTTGCTTCAGCACATGCTGGAAACTACTCCTTGCAGTGCATCACCACCATTGCTGAACACATGCACTGCCCTCAGCAGAGTTGTTGGCCCCCTTCTGTGTGCCCCTCTCTGCAAACTGCTGTGCAAAATGCTACAGCTGTGGGCTGCCTCTATTAACTGAATTCATATTCAGGTAATATCTCAGTAGTTTTTATAAAAAACTTAGTACTTCTTTACTCATCTCTATTACATTATAATGGAGCACAATACAGATTAACCTATATCTGTGATAATACAAGGCAACATCATGAATCGTGTCCATAATTTATACATGTATTAATGTAATTTAAAAAAAAAATACCCTTTCTATATTTGCTTTAATCTCAGCATTAATTTATTTCTTGTATACTTATTACAGGTTTTTTGTTAGCTTAACTTGACAAGAAGACTGCAATTGCAGATCAAGAAATATATGTCAATTGTCAGGATTTCCTCCTTGCTTAACACAACATTATTTCTTTTTTGATTAACTGTTAATAAACCTTTCTTGGTATTATTATCTGTTTTCTTCTCCTCCAAGAATTATTACTTCATCTCTTATCCTTTTCGCATCATCTGTTTCAGATTTCTTCCAATTCTATATTCTCCCCCCCCACCCCAAATTTCCCTGCTTTGTTCTTTCATTTTTTTTTAACTCATACCATACAGTCCAAGAAAAAAGATCGGGGTGACATGCAGGTGCATGTCAAATGCTCTATTAGTGGCAGTAAGAGAAAGAAAAATATATGTTTCTAAAGACTCCCACTTTATCTCCAATGCACAAAGATGCCTCTCTTCAAGTGAATAAGTTTCAGTGAACAATAAAAAACACAGGAACTTAAAGTTTAGGTAATTTCAGTGTGATTGCACTAATTCATGCAAAAAATCATAAAGGGTTATTGAACCCAAATTTATAATAACCATCTCAATTAAAAAAAAAAAAGAGGTCTATTGCTACAGAAAGTTGGGAGAATTAAGGAGATTATTTTTTGGGAATATATTATGTGCCCCATTTTCCTTTCATTCACTTGGTTTGTACTGCCAGTTGCTCTTCAAAATAGGTTGACTGTTGACCTAGAGGCAAGGCAGTCATTCATACATTCTTAAATTTCCAGGAATGTTGTGAAAATATAACCTGTATTCCAAGCCGTTTGTGATAGAAGCACATTTTTCAGTGTTTATTGTTAACTCTATTATGATGTTTTGGAAACCTCTTCCTTTGGTCATAATGTAGGACCCTTCCAGCTGTGAGCAAAATTTGTGGCATATAAGTAAGTATTTTGTGGCTAAAGCATCCTCTGAATGAAGGAAGAAATGTTACAAGGGAGATAAAAGAGATTTAGAAATGCCAAGCTACTTTTATACTCCATGTATTCCTTACAGTTTTTCTAAGTGATTAGCAGTGACTTTGATCACCTGAAAACTTACCAGATATAATATTAATAATGCTATCTACTTTGGTATTAAAAGCTGCACTTTAAAAATTCCCATTTTCAGAATACTCAAAATCTCTAAACTTACTATACTGCAACAATTTATTGCAGGAAGGAAATTTTCTGCTTATAGCAGCTCCTCTTCAGCTGCAAGACTTTAGACTCAGAGATTTTGTGCTGAATAAAATATGCCATGAAAATTGGGAGGTTATTGTAGTAAAATGAAAATAGTTTTATTACAGAACTAAATAGAAAAATTCTTTATGTGCTTATAGAAGGTTATGTGGAGAATTATGGGGTTTTTTTCTACCCAAATCACTCAGAGATAAGCTATTCTCAAAACACCCTTGGTCACGAGCAACCTGAAAGTTCCCATCAACAATTTTAGCAGAGTGACTACTGGCAAATACTGCCCCTAGCTAGTTTGATAGTTTACTAACAAGGTGAGGAATATAGCAAAAGGATGGATCTGATAACATTCCTCATTTCCATAGTGCAGTTGCATAACTAATTTCCCACACAGAAAAATAATATTGTCCTAGCAATAAATATTCAGGAATTTGTCCATTCAAGAAGAGATGATGTTGCCCCAAATCTGGGTTCTTTATCTGGTGTGCAAGCCAATAACACACAGAGCAGAGGTATTTCCAAGTTTATTCCATTAATGCAGAGAAATGGGATGCTTGCCCCAAAATGGGAGCACACCTTAGTTCCAAAAATCTCCCCTTTTATACATGCATTATTACATATTCAAACAATTAATACATATTCATAGTTATTCTTTTTAATGATTGGTCAAGATTTCTTCACTCCCCATGTAAATTAGTGCGCAGATTTTGTCATCTTCTTCCATTCTTCTCTTTTGAGTAGGTGGTATCATTTGGGTAGGTGGTCAATGAGTCGGTGATCATGATGTCCCCCTGCTGGAATTACCTTTTACTTACTTCTCCTCTGATCTTGGCAGTTCCAAGTGGTTTTCTTGGTTTGCTGACCAAGCCTACAGTTCATCACTCTCTTGAAAGGAATAGCCTCCTTATCAACAATGCTACATTATTTGGTGATTAATTGAATCATAGATAAACCATGCCTCGTCACTTTTTCTCTATTTTAATATTAGGTAAATAATTAAATAGGGTTGGGGCATATATAGGACTTGAGTAGCAGCAGGTTTCCTTGGCTGCTTAAATTACATTTTACATTTAATTTTCCCAGTTTATGTCATTTTTACTACAACAGAGAGAATCCCAAGCATCAGATCTTGAAAGCAGGGTAAGGTTCTTAGGGCATCTGATATGGGCCTACTATGGCCATCTTGGTCAAGAGCCAACTGCAACCCAAACAGGTGCAGTGGGCTATGGCCAAACATAACAATGCAGACAAAACCTGAGTGATGAGCCTTGGCATGGGTGATGGATCAACAGGTGACAGGAGAAAAATATCTGCACTTGCTGGAAAGGTATAGCAGGATAACAACCTATTTGGTCAACAGTTTGTGCTGATATTTGACTATAAAACTCACGGAATCGTAGAGACCTGGGGAACACTGTCAAGCAGCTGCCCAACATGCACAGAAACAGGTGACTTGAGGTGTCAGAGCTGGTCCCCGCCCAGAGCTTTACACAGACACTGGTGGGAGTCAGGGTTGCGTCTCCTTAGGGTCGGCTGTTTCAACTCACTGGTGTGGTGACAGGGACAGGTCTCAGGTAACTATTAACTATGCATGTGTGTGTGCATGTGTATGTGTTTGTAAGACTTTCCTTGACACAACTTCTGTCTTGCTTGGTCCACTTCATAAATTGAGTTTAGTAGTATCCCATTATTTGGTGTTTTTTATTTCCTACTGCACTGTCTTCAGCTTCTGGGAGTATGCAGAGTATACTACTGGGAGTATCAGAGTACGCTACTCTGATAAATAAGACACCACTTCAGTTAATTTAATATGAAACTAGAACTCCTAATGTAATGTTATTCTATTATCCATTTCATTTAATGCTATATAAATATGAGTTATACCAATTCCTGTTTTTCTCTGGATATTTTGAAGTATTGTGTATCTTTCATTGCTTCAGTATTCCAGTAAAGCTAAGAGTGCAGCCTCCCTTTGTGAAGACATTGTTTTGCTCTGCCAGTCAGAAATTAAGAATTAACAGACATGTCCCACGGATGCCCTCTAATTTTAATAACAAATGTAAATGGAGCAGAGTATTGGACCTGATCACCCTCAGGTCACTATTATGAGTCCTCAAATCTTCATGAGTAAGAAGAATATAGGTTTACACATGGTAAGATCAACAGGGCACTTTTGATAAGATGCTCTGACCTACTGTATTAATTGGGTCATGAGATATCCCATAATTAATACAAGTTTCACAACCAATAACTGTGAATGAACTGTATTCATGTCAATTATTGGAGTTACTGGTGATCTGGGAAGATATTTGACAGTGAGAAAGGGAGACGTCATGGTCACTTTCAAGAAGGGGAAGAAGGGGGATTTGGAAAACTACAGGTTGATCAGTTTAACTTAAATTAACTAATTATTCTGGAAACTATGTCCAGACACTTAAAAGACAAAAAGGTGTTTGGGAGAAGCCAACATGGATTTTCCAAAGGCAAATTGTGCCAGACCAACCTGATTGCCTTCTATGATGAAACGAGTGGTTCAGTGGAAAAGGATAGAAAAGTGGATATTGCCTACTTTGACTTTAACCAGGCTTTTGAGATGAACACCTATCCTTGTGTTACCCTTGGAGGCGCACTGAAGAGGTATGGCTTTGACAGAGGGACTACTAAGTGACTGTGGAATTGTCTGAACTGCTGGGCTCATGATTAGTGGTATAGAATCCTACTGATGGCCAGTTATTAACCATCCTCAGGGGCTGACACTGGGGCAAATGCTGTTTAAGAATTTCATTCATATCCTGGATAACAGAATGGAATGCACTCTTAGCAGATTTGTGGATCATGCTGCAGGGTGGGAGGGTTGGATCTGTCACAGTCACGATCCATGAGGGTTACCCAACCTGTGGGTGTGTAAACATCATGACTGTGGGGTTTGCAGGACCCCATAATACAAAAGGACTTGGAAGTTGTGTTTCTGTGAACTTCTTTATTACCTATTACTGTTAGTAAAACAAATGTGTGTGTATATATGCACGTACATAAAACAGATTACTACAAAATGACCACTGATAGGTTAAGTATATATATATGTGTATATATATATAAAAAGCTATTACAGAATTACCACTAGTAAAGTAAGTATATACTTATGATCATTAACCTATATGCAGTCCAATATGTATTGTGTGAGGTGTTAACAGTGCAACACTTATCAAACCATCCCCATGAGCGGGATTACTTGGCTTCGGAACAAGTGATAATTTCAGATTTCAGCTGCTCTGAACACACTGCTGATTTTAAATAATTCTGTACCCCTGAATCCAGTTACATCTTTAAAACTATCAGTGTTTTTCCTCTGCTGCTGGACATTACACTCAAATATCAAACAGCTAGCCAAGCTTTCTTGGCAAGATGTAGTGTTTGGTCATTACATTATTATTCCTAGAGCTGCTGCATTCTTCCAGAAAAAAAAAAAAAAATCACTTGAAATGTGCAGTCAATACTGAATAATCTGCTTTTTAAAATCATTGTTAATATTTGCACTTTAGAGTGGCTGTTATCTGATGAATTAACAACATTTAGCTAGGCTTTGAAAGACTGTTTTACACATGTGTGTGTGATTTCCGTAGTGTGAAAGAACAAGGAGAAACAAAGGGGAGGAAATGAGACCGTGCAGTTGAGAGGGAATGAGGGGCAAACCTAGGAATAAAGCACTAGATTCATGGTTTTCAGTGCCCAGTTGTATTTCTCAGACCCCTTTCTCCCACACTGAGAGACTCAGAGGTGTTATACTAGACCAAGAGAGTAGACACTTTTTGAAGTGATAATCAGTACTGCCAAGACATGACACCATCCTGGAGATAAAAAGAATCAGAAATACTTTTTAGCAAAATACCCACTATATCCCTACTGGTCCTACAGATGAGCCAACTTTACAAGGTCTCAAAAGACTACCAGTATTTTGTCAGACAACAAGCAGATGCTTTTTACTGAAACTTTTTCCTAGCTCTGCAAGACTACTTATATTTTTTCATGTCACTGTTCATCCTTTTTCTCCACATCATCTTCTGTGCACTTTATCAGACAGCTAAGCTCTCTTCCCCTATGCACCGCTTTTAAAAACTAGTTTTTTTACTGATTGATATCAAGGAGTTCTAGGAAGTAATAACTGAAAATAATACTAGCTTTTAGAACATTATTTTGCAGCCTTGCCATGATTTGGCAAGACTGTATGTTTTAGTGTTTCTTACAGTGATCCATCAAAGTGGATATTGCAGACACCTTGAACTTTTCAAGGATCCTAGTTTCCCACTTGTCATGTATTTTCATCTCCAGGACCTGTTTCTAAGATCTATGTGAAAACCCACACATGTCTGTACATATGAACATCTTTCTAAGCTGTATCTTGAGGTCTACAGAAAGGCTCTGGATTCATTTATTTATGTAATGCTCCATAGTCAAGCTATTATTGCAGGCTTATAAGGTGGGTAATGTGAATATGTTCACCATATCTTTTTCAATAAGATATTTTGTTAAAAGTGCATTCTTTTACTGACAGTAACAAGTTCTTACAGTTGTTCTGGAATGCAATTCCACTTCTCTCTAGTATTTTTTTTTCAGAATTTAAGACTGTCAAGTACTGAATTACAAGGTCCTATGGTAATATTTGAAACATTTTTCCCCTCTTGTCAGTTCAGAATAATTTGCAATAGTTTGTAGAACACTGATGCTTTAATTAGACTTTGGGATGTATCAGTTAACACAATATTATTTTTAATTAAACAGATGCTATTTCAGTATTGTTTCTCATTTTCCTGTCTCACATATGCTTTCTAATATGAGATTTAGCATTTGTTCACAAGGCACATTTATTTCATGCTGAAATTACTCATGTCTCCTTTTTAATGTGCTTTAGGAAGACTGACTACGATTTGATAAAGTGTCAAAGATTAATCCAAAGATTTGTGGTTTTGACACTCATCTGAATCCCTGGAGCATGCCTGGAATGGCTACACAGCTGAAATATTTTGACTTACTAATTTATTAAGTGTCATTGTAGGTACCTTGGTGTGACTACATAAACATGTATATAGGCCTAATATGAGCAGACATAATGGTGACCTGGTTATAAGGGGAAAATTACTAAACAGAATAAAATGTCTCCTGAAATACTGACAGAGAAAATGCCTGCCAGCCTGGGAACTGCAAGCCTGGGAACTAGGCCTGGGAACCAGAAACATCCTTGAAAAGTGCAGCTAGCATCTTTGAAGTACAGCTGGGTACCTTGAAAACTGGGACATCCTGAGATGCCATCAATAAGCCCAAAGACAAGGAACTGTAACCACATCTTATTGACAGACAGAGTGAAAACACCCTGAGGAAGTAAGAATCGGTAACTGCCATTGGATGCTTTAACTACAAGAACAGGAAAACAATCTGGAAAAATAAAAATTGGTCTGAGAGCATAGAAAACATTGTCTATTCCAGGTCAAAACAGGAAACTAACACCAGCTACTGGCTGCTCAAAGTGGTGATATCCTACACCGTCTTATGTCTCTATAATATAAAAATTACTTAATTTTTGTCCAAAATGGAGCTTCTCTCCTTGTGCTGCATGTACTTTTCCCTTTCCTAAATAGGTCTGCATGAACTTTCTACAAGATCTTGGACCCTTTCTAGGGGTGCTTGGCTGACTCCAAACCCTGTGGTGCAGATCATGTTTGAAGTGAGACTCTGTTATTTTACTGGTCCCCCTCTGGGCCCACTTCTTGGGTCTGTTTGGTTTGTCCTCCCACTTCTGGGATGGTTGTCCTCACTTTTGGTAGATTTTGGCCCCCTTCTGAAATCTGTTTAATACACTTGTTACCATATATATATACTGTGTGAGCTGATACAGGCAGGATGTAAGAACCACAAAACCATGGATGAAGGCAAAGAACAAATTTAATGTCAATACCTCACAGATCGGGGGATCTCTAAAACATCACCTGGGAAGATGCACAGGCACCGCGGAGTGAAAGAGTCCTTATTAGCAAAAGAGTCCTTGTTAGCGAGAGAGTGAAAGAGTGAGAGCCCAGACTTGCTGTTCTCACCTGTATTTCAAGGGTTTAAGCAGGCGTAGTTTTTCACTGTGCTTTGATCTTCTTCAACAGCAAAGCAGCAATCTCAGGTATGCTAGATAACGTGTCCCTGAGTCCATCCCAGACTTGCATTATCCAAGTGTGGATGTTCTACTTGTGAGCACATAAAGGTGAACAACGATTAGTGTGATGTATGTGTTGTCAAGCACCCCAGGTGTGAGTCATTTAAACGTGTTTACAATCCTCCTCACCAATCTTCCATTACTTTCCCGCATATACACACACATATATAAAAAAGTATTCTATCATAAGTATATCTGCTGTTATATTATTTATAAGTTTGGCTCACTAGTTATAAATTTGTAAACTGTAATGTTATATATACTTTGTTGCTGCTACTATTGAGTGTTGATATAATTGATTGTTGCTATAATTGGTTGCTGCAATACTATTGATCACTTCTGCTTTGCTGATAATAAGTTGTAATAGCTTGATATATGCATTCACTTTGTTAATCATAGGTACAATTGCTAGTGATTTTTGTGGCAACAAAGCGGAGAAATTTAGAGGATAAAGCCTTTGCATGTATTACGGAATCCTACAGCCCTATGGTCTCAATCTCTATATACCACAGGCCACATAACTCTCTAGGTTATGACAAGGCCAGGTTAACATCTAAAAAGCACTGTAATTAGTCTATGACAGAGCAGTGCTGGATGATTCACCTACATGACTTCTGAAATTTGTCATCACATCATAATGTTGAAAACTAACATATGAATTCAGTAGGTATAATAGGTTTTGATTTCCACTGGAATTAAGACATGGAGACATGGATGTTAGAAGAGCTGAAGGAAAGCTGAAGGTGGAAAATTAGTATTTACTGATTCTAAGACTTTTTTTTTTTCCTAAAAAAATATAAAGAAAGGTGTTGTAATTTTTAACTATCATTTCATTTAAAATTATTTATGGAGAAATCTGTCACAATTTTTGCACAAAATAGCTAATAGACACCATCTACCTTCAAACAAGACAGTAATTTCTTTTTCCTTCTTACTTTAAAGTTTTTAAAATTAAAAATGTCTCAGTATCACACTGATGTGGCGAGCTGCCTCTCTCATTTTCAGATTTGTGGGTTTACAACTATAATACAACACTCAGGAACTCAGTTCATTTTACTGACCAAAGTGTGTAAGAAGCAGCATCCCAACACTTTGTGAAAGAACCCCAATGTACTCTAACTGGGTACCAGTCTGGAGAAGTGAAAGATCAGGGCTCCAAAGCAAGCTGAATGGAACCAGAAGCAAAGGCAGAGTGATCCAATTCTGCTGACTGAACTTCTGCCTTTACCTCCCTCTGAAGGTAATGCCTCAATGTAATCTCATGATTCTGTTGTTCTTTAATCAAGACTTGGAGATGTTACTTGTGTGGGGCAATGTCTCAGAGGGTCCAGCAGTGTTTTGTCACTTCCTTTTTTCTCCATTTGTAAACCTGTGGCCAGCACTAGTGGTCAGCCGTGTGCTTATTGCTTCAGGTGTTTTAGAAAACCTAGCTGACTACTTGCACAGTAAACATCAGGGAACTGGAAATGCCCAATTAAATTATAGTTTTTATTTTTTAGACTGTCACACCATCTTGGCTGAGGGTGTGAAAATACTCAGAGCACAAATCAGACTAGTTTTTGTGAGTTATACCTGCATTGTAATGTTATAAAATAACTGGCAATATATCATCTATTTATGTCGATTTCCTGTCATTTGGACATGATTTTAAGGAAGTAAGTTGAAGTCAGCCATCTGGATGTAATCATTGTGGTTCACTATGCTGAAAAAATAATTTGAAAATAAAATACCCTGAAAGAAATTCATCTTTGCATAGGTAAGCCCTGGGTTTGAAACATGATTATATGTATCTAAAATCCATTCTTCATTCTCTGTTGTCATTGTTTCAGTAAATATTTGATACTTGCAATTTTTTGTATCGCAGTCACTAGTTCTGAAGTCTGTATTTTATGATCATTGAAATTACAGACATTGTTCCTGGGATTTGTCACTTTTTTACTGTTGACTTCAGTGACATCAGGATCTGTGCCACAAAGGGATATTTGTTTCTGTATTCTTAAGAATAAAAGCTTTTCTATAATACTATTTTTTTTTCTTTGTTAAATCACTGTGACCTTATGCCAGAGCAGTTTATTGAAATGCCAGTATCAATTCACAAAAACTATTTCCCCCTCACCTATTTTTTTTCTAATGAATTTTCTTTATTCTGGCAGTCTTTTGTTATTCATTGTAACTTTGAAATGTGTGGGTCTATGAACAGCATGAGTTTTTTTCATTAGTTATGTCCATTTCAATCAACATTTTGACAAATGATTGTTGTTCAAGTACAGTGAGGTGGAAGAGCAAAGGGAGAAACACATAGAAGGGGATAAGAAGTAACAGAAACATTGAGTCTGGTTTGTTGTTTTTTTTTAACACCTGTTTTAGCTTTGTACCACAGCAGATTTGCAGAAATGAAAAAAATAATACCTTATCTTTTCTTTCTTCTATTACTATATTTCTGAGCAAAAACTACCCTCCCAAAAAGAATAAATCTTTTACTATGAACCCATAAAATTTATGTTGACTTAATTAATTCTCTTTTTTTTTCAGAACTTTGTTCATCTGTTAATGTGAATTTTTTGCAAAATACAGACAAAATGAAAAAGAAAAAAAACAAAATGTGGCAAAAAGTTCTGGTGATTCTTGAAAAAGAATTTGCACTGTATTTTCTCCTTCAGGTTTTATTAATATAAAAAAAAAAAAAAAAGAAATATTGATTATCCTGGTTAATCATGTTACCGGGTTTCTGAAATGTCATTTACTCATATCTTAGGAAGAAGGGAAATGAGAAAAGGAAAGGGATGTTTGATTTAAAATCAGGATTTGCTGTTTGTCTCTCTCAGAAACATCCAAAACAAACTTCTTCACTTCTTTCCATTTCTCTCCTCAAGTGTCTGTTACAATGACAAGCTCTGGAAGGCTCAGATCCAAACTGTGATTCAGGTCTAGGTTCTTATTTCCATTGCCAGCATTATAAAAACATTCAAATTTGGTTCAAATGAGGATAAGACACTCCTTATTTTAGAATGTATTAAATATATTAAAATATTATTGCCCCTAAAAACATACAACCCAAAATACTGAATGCACTTGTATCTGTGAGTTAAAGGAATTTTAGAGGATATGGAAATATTTTATTCTATGAATCTGAACAGTTATTGTTATGTCTTTGAATGATACCTGGTCACTAACAGAACACTGTTTCCTTTTTGTAAGGAATAAATTGCAAATTATGTTGAAGAGTTCTTTGATTACACATAATGTTAGAAAAAGCTGTCATAATTACCATCATAGTACTTAGGCTACACCATCTGTTACACAACAGGAATGTTCAAATCCAAATGTATTTTATCAGCCTATATTCTCTTTATAGGACTACTAACTCAGAAAAATATATTTAAATGCTTTATTTGCTAACCAGAAAATTCTGACTTAATCCTAAAATGAAAAACTTTGAAGTTTATTAAATATGAAAGAATTTAAGATATTTTATTTTTTTAGCATGACCCATTGTTTAAATATTGTACATTTGTACAATACAACCTAGAAGATTTAAACTGTAAATATTTAAGTATATCTGTAATAAGATTTTTAATTATTATTTTGATAAAGGTTGGCATCTGAAAGCTCCGTATAATTGTACGAAATCACAAAGAAGCAATAGATGGATTATTTTTGCAGATTAAGTAAAACTCTGTTGTTTTAAAACAGAAATATAAAGTAAATATTTTCCACTTTTCCCCATCAAATTGGAGGAAACCTCTCTGAAATGCACAGAGAATAGTATTATTTTTGCGATGAAAGACTGAGTTTGAGAGAATTCCGTTTTTGCTTGCCACAATGTACCACAGTAAAAAGTGATTTTCTTATGAGCTGGCAAGCATCCACACAAAATTTAGGTTCAGTCACGTCCTGAGCAAACAAAAAACTGTTGTGATAAAATAATAAGGTTCTGGAGATTTATACACTGATGAAAATATCAACATACTTATGGATATTTAGCATACTCTCCAGGAAATGATGACAATCAGTACTCTTCAGGCTTATCCGTGTTTTCCCAAGTTCCATTCCAAAGCATATTTAGAGAATATTTACTTCTTTTCGCTGCTAGGTATTTGTTTCAAGAACACACAGGAAAAAAAAATATTAGAGCACAAGTCTTATGAGGAGCGGCTGAGGGAACTGGGGTTTTTTAGCCTTGAGAAAAGGAGGCTGAGGGGATACTTTCCCACTTTCTACAACTACCTGAAAGAAGGTTGTAGCGAGGTGGGGGCTGGTCTCACCAAGCAACAGGTGATAGGACAAGAGGAAATGGCCTCCAGTTGAACCAGGAGAGGTTTAGATTGGATATTAGGAAAAATTTTGTCAGTGAAGAGGTTGTCAAGTATTGGAACAGGCTGCCCAGGGAAGTGGTTGAGTCACCATCCTTAGAGGTATTTAAAAGATGTGTAGATGTGACACTTAAGGACACGGTTTAGTGGTAACTTGGCAGTGCTAGGTTAATGGTTGGACTCGATGATCTTAAAGGTCTCTTCCAACGAAAACTATTCTATGAATCTATATTCCTAAAAATATCCATTTCCTACATGGTTAGATATCCTAGACTATCATAAGCTGTGGCTATACTAGCAAACAAGGCAGTGTAATAGAAAAGGCTCTGCTGAGTCAGATCAGGCCCAGTCAGCATGGCTTTATGAAAGGCAGGTCCTGCTTGACTAACCTAATCTCCTTCTATAACAAGTTCACCAACTTAGTGGATGAGGGAAATGTTGCAGACGTTGGCTACCTAGATTTTAGTAAAGCCTTTGACACCATTTCCCACAGCATTCTCCTGGAGAAACTGGCTCTTCATGCCTTGGATGGGTGTACTCTTCCCTGGGTATAAAACACTGGCTGGATAGCCAGGCCCAAAGAGTGGCAGTGAATGGGCTTAAATCCAGTTGGCAGCAGCCCGTGACAAGTGGTGTTCCCAAGGGAGCAGTATTGGGGCCTATTCTGTTTATATCTTTATCAATGATCTGGATGAGGGGTGCACCCTCAGTAAGTTTGCAGATGACACAAAGTTAGTCGGGAGTGTCGACCTGCTTGAAGGTAGGGTGGCTCTACAGAGGGATCTGGACAGGCTGCATCGGTGGGCTGAGACCAATGGTGTGAGGTTCAACAAGCCAAGTGCCAGGTCCTGCATTTGGGTCACAATAACCCCATGCAATACTACAGGCTTGGGGAAGAGTGGCTGGAAATCTGCCTGGCGGAAAAGGACCTGGGGGTGTTGGTCGACAGGCGGCTGCATATGAACCAGCAGTATGACCAGGTGGCCAAGAAGGCCAACAGCATCCTGGCCTGTAGCAGAAAGAGTGTGGTGAGCAGGACTAGGAAAGTGACTGTCCCCCTGTACTTGGCACTGGTTCAGTTCAGAATCCTGTGTCCAGTTTTGGGCCCCTTACTACAAGAAAGACGTTGAGATTCTGGAGTGAGTCCAGACAATGGCAACGAAGCTGGTGAGGGATCTCAACTACAAGTCTTATGAGGAGTGGCTGAGGGAACTGGGGTTGTTTAATCTGGAGAAAAGGAGGCTGAGTAGAGACCTTATCACTCTCTACAACTACCTGAAAGGAGGTTGTAGCGAGGTGGTGATTGATCTCTTTTCCTAAGTAACAAGCAATAGGACAAGAGGAAATGGCCTCAAGTTATGCCAGGGGAAGTTTAGATTGGATATTAGGAAAAATTTCTTCACTGAAGGGGTTGTCAAGCATTTGAAGAGGTTGCCTAGGGAAGTGGTTGAAACACCATCCCTGGAGGTATTTAAAAAACATGTAGATATGTCACTTAGGGACACAGTTTAGTGTTGGACTTGGTAGTGTTGGGTTAACAGTTGTACTTGATCTTAAAGGTCTTTTCCAAACTAAATGATGCTATGATTCTATAATTTCATGAGTGAAACAATACTGAAAACCTGATATTTGCAGTATATGCTTTGCAGGGGACTGACTTATCGAAGTCTAAGTCTTTACAAAGAAAGCACCTCCACAGGGCTGGCTGATAAGAATCACAAAAATAACAGCAGGCACACTCCCTTCTGCGACAGCCCCTGCGTGTCATGTAAGATACCCAAGGACATCTAAACCACACCTGTTTATGTAACTGAATCACTCTCCCAAAATATTTGAATTTTTTTTTTATGGATCAATAGATCACATGGATTTCTCATTTCCATTAATTGATATGGTCATCAAAATGGAATCTCACAGAACTTTTTCTTTTTCAGTTTCTGTCACTGGGTGATTTTTGTACCCTTACAGCCTATTAGCACTAATGTTGTTATATGGGTCATATAGATGCATATATCGATGAGATATAAATGTATATATAGAGATATAGATATATATGCAAGGTTGGTGTTGCTTGTTTGCTTGTTTCTCTCTCCATGTTTGTCTTGTGTCAACACTGAAACTACACTTTAATCCCCGCCTACAGGCTGCATTTTCTGCAACTGTCAATGTTGAAAATGTTTTTCAGAATGTCTTATCAAAACCATTTTTTTTGGGAAACTTTTCTCAAACAACTGCAATAATAAAATGGGCCGATGGTTTTGTAGCTGCTGTCCTTAGACGCTATCTTAAAATATTCATACTTATTACTCACCACCTCTTGACAGGGATTCTTATATGAGTTTATAGCATGCCTTTTTATGCAGTGTTACCTTTACTGTTCATTTGAAGATTTTTTAAATATCTTTGGGTTGTTTGGAAAGATCACAATATTCCTGTAACACAAAATTTCCAAACCCCTAAAGCTTTCTTCTTTGTTTTTGTCTTAGTATGTAACCCTTTGCTCTTTATCTTTTTTTTTTTCTTCTTTTTTTTTTCATCCTGGGATGTGTCCAGAGTCTTGCTCTTGTTGGTGCTCTGTAAGCAAAAAGTAAATTACAATGCTTTTTCGTATGACCTACGATGGGATTACTCCGACCAAAGGTAAACATGCAAATTTGAACTTCTCACTCCAGCTTCCTTTGTAGATAATACAGAAGAAACAGAACCACAGTTTATCTGATTGTGAGACAGATTTAAAATTAGGTCATTTGACAAATTTATTTATCTCTACTGAATATAAACAGGATCTAAACCAGAAAGCTTAAAGTACATAACATTCTGTTGGTAAAATACAGTTAATGTTCAAAAATACAATAAGAAAAGCTGGTTTCTGAAAATGGAACTGAAAAATCACAGCAGTGAAAGCAGAGAGCAAGACATTTCTTTTCCGGGTTTCACTATTCTGTATTACATCTAAATTACATGGTGGCCTTCTACGACGGCGTAGAACACATATCATCTACCTGAATTTGTACAAAGCATTTGACACTGTTCCACACAACATCCTGTTCTGTAATCCGGAGAGACATGGGTTTGACCAATGGTCCACTCGGTGGATAAGGAACTGGCTGGACAGTCACACTCAAAGAGTTGTGGTCAATAGCTCCATGTCCAAGTGGTGAGCAGTGAAAAGTGGTGTTCCTCGGGGGTTGGTACTGGGACTGGTGCTGTTTAACATCTTTGTTGGTGACATGGATGTTGGGATGGAGTGCACCCTCAGCAAGTTTGCTGATGACACCAAGCTGTGCAGGGTGGTCAACACACTGGAGGGGAGCGATGCCATCCAGAGGGATCTGGACAGGCTTGAGAGGTGGACCCATGCAAACCTCATGCAGTTTAATAAGGCCAAGTACAAGGTCCTGCACGTGGGCCGGGGCAATCCTAAGCACAAATCCAGGCTGGGTGGAGAAAGCATAGAGAGCAGCCCTGAGGAGAAAGACTTGTGGGTGTTGGTTGATGAGAAACTCAACATGAGCTGGCAGTGTGTGCTCACAGCCCAGGCGGCCAACTGCATCCTGGGCTGCATCAAAAGAAGTGTAGCCAGCAGGGCGAGGGAGGTGATTCTGACCATCTACTTCACTCTGCTGAGACCACATCTGGAATATTGTGTCCAGCTCTGGATCCCCCAACATGACAAGGATGTGGACCTATTGGAGTGGGTCCAGAGGAGGGCCATGAAGATGATCCGAGGGCTGGAGCACCTCTCCTATGAGGACAAGCTGAGAGAGTTGGGGTTGTTAAGCCTGGAGAAGAGAAGGTTCCAGGGAGACCTTATAGCAGCTTTCCAGTATCTGAAGGGTGCCTACAAGAAAGCTGGAGAGGGACTTTTCACAAGGGCATGTAGTGAGTGATAGAATGAGGGGTAACGACTTCAAACTGGAAGAGGAGAGATTTAAATTAGATATTACGAAGAAATTTTTCACTTTGAGGGTGGTGAGGCACTGGAACAAGTTGCCCAGGGAAGATGTGGGGAAGCATTCAAGGCCATGTTGGATGGGGTTTTGAGCAACCTGGTCTAGTGGAAGGTGTCCTTGTCTATGTCAGGGGGGTTTGGAAATAGCAGATCTGTAAGGTCCCTTCCAACCTAAAAATAAAGTGTTGGTGGCAAATCTAACTAAACCTAACCAGAAACCAGAAAGGCCAGAAAACAGACAATATTAGATTTCCTAGGGCGTATATGAACATTTTTCATGACACACCCACATAAACAAATAATTGATTGCTTTTTAGCCCTTTTAATTACCTTTGATAATTCCAGTAGACTGATTGGTGGTTGTACCAAGTTAAAATATTTTTTTCTGATTGCCCTTTGTTGGAAGAAATACTTTTTTATTTTCTTTCATTTTTTTCTGAGTCCCAATGAACTGATAAATAATGTTTTTAATTTATCAAATAAAACAGGGTGAAATAAACATATACTTATAGATAGCAGTTTGGGTAGGCACATTTAGTGCCTAATTTTGGGGGGCGGGGAGAGGGGGAAGCATAAGTTACTTAGCACTTAATATGGGTTTTGCTTATTATATTATCACAGAATCATACAATCATGGAATAGTTTGTGTTGGAAGGGATCGTTGAAGGTGAGCTAGTCCAACCCCTCTGCAATGAGCAGGGACATCTTCAACTAGATCAGGTTGCTCAGAGCCCTATCCAACCTGACCTTGAATGTTTCCAGGGTTGGGACATCTAACACCTCTCTGGGCAGCCTGTTCCTGTGTTTCACTGCCCTCATCATAAAAAAAATTTCTTCCTTATGAGCTTGGAAAGTCACCTCTAAATTAACTGGAAATTTTACCTAAAAATAAGTGAATAGTATGTGATGATAACTTTATGGAGGAATGTTTGCCTTACTGTTTGTGACAACATACCATGAATAACAACGTATTTGCCATGATTAGAGTCACCATCAGTCCACCTATTAACTTTCTTCACAAGAAAGTAATGGCAAATAGTAGTGAATTAAACATTTGTGAAAATTATTTGAGTGCTAGAGTTAGCAAATAGCTCATTGACATGAGTTTTCCATGCTTGTTGCATCTTTAGCAGTTCATTAACTTAAATTTTTCTTCAGTTTTATGGGAATACACAAAGCAAAATCAGACTAAAATGCAAAACCCGCTGTAGCAAAGCTACCCAGACTACAAGAGTATTGATTCTGAATAAAAATTTTTTACTGGTCAGGAACTGAATATTCAAGAAATATGCTGGAAGCAAAAATCAAGCCTGAAGCAATCAAGATTTCTCATTCGGATAAAACTACTATGGTTTTGAATGCAGAGATGAATCGATACAAAAATGCCTTATAAGGCATGATTTTTCTATTAATTTCAGTAGTAGCAAGATGTGGGTTTATATGTAAAAAATATTCTGAAAACATTAGGTCAAGTCCATGGTTCATTATATGCTATGACTCCACAGCAGCACTGCAACCTCCAAATTGCTACTGTTGTACACCGTTTACTTTGATGTTTTCTTTTGTTCCATGTTAGTGCAGTTGCAAGGCCAAAGCGGTCTTAGTGAGTGACAAAGGTGCCTAGATGATAAAAATGATTAATTATAGTAAAATTCTAATCTCATTTCCAAATAATGTAGTCTTAACAAAGCTACCATTTTAAAATTTTGCCATTATTTTCACAGCCTAATGGTAGTATAATGGTACATTATTGTTCAAAAATGTTTCTGGTTTTGTATTTTACTATAAACAGCTAGGATACTGATGGTTATTTTTTATATAGTGCTCTTCATAAATTTGCTGTCTCACCAAGGTAAAATAATTTATTTTAAATATTTAATCAAACTAAAGCTTTTCAAAAGCCTTGTTGCACAAGACACTGAGTTATTATGCATGACAAACTTTTAACAGTTTTCTTATGTCTAAGAGGATATTAGCTTCTTTAGAGATTCTCAGCATCTGAGGGATTTAAATATTTCTGAGGTTTCAGATTTTCAGATATGAAAGGCAAAGGAAGAAGTTGAACATGGAACTGTTTTGTAACCCTCTGGGTAGCTTGCAAACTATTTCCTCTGTGCAGGGCAGAGAGGATGCTTATTTGTTACAAACATCAACTTCAAACTACAGAGATTTTTGTGTTTCTGAACATGATGGGAACTGTCATGATAACCCATTATATGAATCCATTGCCTGAATTGTTTCAAAAAGGATGTTCTCCACAACTTGTCAATACTCCTCACAGTAAGGAATAAATCACAATAGTGGTCTTATCCGGGAGCTAGGTTTGGGATTTGTAAATCTTATTTGACATCTAGCAAGGTAATCAGCCTGCTAGTACATTAAAAATTTCTCAATAAAAAATTTAATAGAATGAGAAATCTCATTTTAGACATTGTATTGATTGCTTCCTTAAGCTGAAAATTAAATCTCAGCAGGAGGTGGAAATTTTTTATGTCCTCCCATTCTGAGGGAGTGTAGTAAAAGTTTCAAAAAGTTCATAACACTCAAAAGCGGTAAAAAAAAAAGTGTAGAGGATAACCTACCTTTATTACAAGTTGTCTATGGTATCATAACTAAAAAATACTATTCTATACTACTAAAGTACAACCATATGGTAATTTTTTCAAGCAAAATTTTAGTACACAACACATTTCAAAAGCCAAATCCCAAGGGGCTTTTCAGTTGTAAACTCAGTCAGTTTTTTTAGCCAAAGTATTTACCAAACTAACAATGTTTTTCCTATATTAAGTTGATCAGAACCATAATAGAATTCCATGCAGTCTAACATTTACAATGTATGGAGAAGAATATAGGCACTCTAGTTTATTTCAGCAGAATATCCTCCAAATTTAAAGGTAGAAACACATGACCCACTTGCTTGAATCAATCTAATTCTACATAAAGTGAGATATTTTACTTCACAGATTGAGGCCCCACCTAAAATTAAAATGTTAAGAATATTCAGGACAGTAATAAAGTTTCTAGAGTAAATATCTCAATCTGTTATGCAGGATTTATCTTAGATGCTCAAAGTGACGGCAGATAACTTCTCCAAAGTGGTGCTTGGAGTGCAAGGTCTAGTCGTTAGGCAGATGTCCCAGATGGCTAATTTCTCCTTATACACAACGATGTACACTTCAGAGCTTTATGCACTTCATCTTTGTGATGCGTTTTATTCATGTCTCATTTGCATATCTAGACACCCTTGTGTCACATTTGCATGACATTACTAAAGACATTTCTTAATGAAATTTGGAAGCCAAGACACCTCTGTATCCCAATGAATGTCAAGCCAAGAACTGCTGAGCTGTAAATACCTTTTCCCCAGGTCCCTTATTCACAGGCGATACCAAGAAGACAGCACAGTCACCCACGCATATTTCTCCTCTCTTGTCATAATTCTAAAATTTTAATTGTTTTATTGTTACATCTCAACTTTCCCGTCTGCTCTACCATGCCACTACTCTGTGCTTCTCTAAAGCTTACATAAATTTTGTTACTGTTTTCTTTTCTGTTTCTTTTCCCTGGCACCACTTTTAACTCAAAGGTTAAAATAAAAATATTTTGTGTATTTGTACAAGTAGTTGAACTCAAATCTCAGCTTAGGACCTTCACTTCGGAGAGGTTCAGGTGGGATATTAACAGTGAATGAAAGACAAAGAACAATAACAGCAGTTGCAGACAGCAGTATGCAGATGGCAGAAAAGTTGCTGCTGAACAGTGATTGGTCTTCACAGAGGGTTAGCTGACAAAGTTGTCATGCATATACATGGAGAATTTAGCCCTAAGTATACCTTTAAACATTTAAAGATAACTACATGTTGGATGTTGATGCGACACAAATGTCACAAGTGACTGGAGAGCATATAGACCTTGTCAGAGCTTCTCTCCCTCAGTGCAAAAGTTCTCCCATTCCCCCATTTCCAATACCATAAACTCTTAAAGAAAAATGATACTGGAAAACATCTAAACATAAGAAGCATGAAATCATTTAACATTCAGGAAAAATGTGAAAAAAACAAAACAAAACTAAACAAAACCTCTGTAGAATAAACCTCTGTAGAATAAACCTCTGTAGAATAAGTAGAAAACTCTTGAGCAGTGCAGCCACTTGAGTTGTATACATTCCCACATCACTTTCTTTTACTGTACATGAGCAAGCTAACAATGTTTACTGGTACCTGAAAAAGCTTTCATCTTCTGAGTTATAATTCTTAGATACATCTTAGTTTCAGCTGAAACAGCTGTTCTGTGTCTCATACACTAAAATGACCCATTTATATTCATAAGATACTTTTTTTTTGAGTCCTTATGTGAGACAATAAGAACTTCTCAGGGCTCCAGACTTATGCCATATTATTCATATTAGCTCATCAGAAAATCACTGCAACCTACTTAGGCTGTGCTTAGTCAGGGCTTCTTGGGGATCAACATCAGCTGTAAGAAGCAGATGGTCTTAGCACTTCACCAAATCATCAGCAATCCTCCTGCTCCTGGCAGTTTTCTTGATGTCATGGTTTAGGCTGGGCTGGCCACTAAATGAGCAACAGATGTTCTCTTTACCCTCTCTCTCCCTTCCCAGAAGAGAAGGGAGAGAGAATAAGGGAGATAGAGACTTATAGGTTGAAAAGAAACTAAACTACTTTAATTAAATATTAATAATAAAAATAAAAGATAATATTAATAAGAAAATAATGAAATATACACAACATACACAAAACCAGTTATACAACATATACAAAACCAGTATCGAGCTGTCAGGATGATGATCAAGTCACCAGCAGGCACTGGGAAAGTCCCAGACTGGACTAAGCAATGGACAGGAGCTGAACTCAGAAACTGGATTCAGGAATGCATGGATCAGGATCAAAGGCAGATGAACAGACAGAGTCCTCCTCAGACACCGGCCATTGAAGAAAGAAGCTGACCCCTTTGATCCCTCAGCTTTTATACTGAGCATGAGGCAGATGGGATGGAATACCCTGTTGGTCAGTTTTGGGTCACCTGTCCTGTCCACTCCTCCCCACAGGTGTGACCCCTCTACACCCTTCAGCTTCTGACCCTCCAATATGTCACGCAACACAGTGAGCTGACCTTGGCTGTTATAGCAATAAATATAAGCACGAGCTTTTCTGCATATCATTCCTTGTCATTAACTTTAAACATCAGATATTATCTGCTAGAAACAGACACTGTCTGAAAAATATGCCATTAATTTCAGTCACTGCAGTTAGTTAGAAGAGGCTTAACTGAAAAGTAGAATTACTGAAAACAAAATTGGTTCTGTTCTACCTCAAACCATGATGCTTGACAAGAGTTTTGGAATTATGTGTAACTGTGAGCAATCAATGGACTTGCCTTCCCCTTGCTAAAGTGGAGAAATATCAGATTTCATCATGTCCAGACTGCTGGCTGAACTGTAAATATGTGTATAGATAGTGCCCAAATATATTTTGTAATTAAATGCACATATATGATTAGCTGAAACCCAGTAGAGTTATTAACTGATGGGACATAGTTCTGTTTTTCTCTTGTTCATATGAAATTCTGAGTGAGCTCAGATCAAGAGTTAACTACGTATACAATGAAATAATCTATGAAAGAAAACATCAGCTCCTGAAAGTGTTCTTGAACCAACTCAACAGGTCCTTATTGAAATAGTATTTAAGGATCACTTAGAAATTTACTGTCTAAAAATATACATAAATAGCAAAAGGAACAATCCAATCTTGATTTCTCAATGAAAATTTTTCCTGTGAAAACCTTGACAGAATCCAATCTGCATTATTTGAGCTTCATTTTGGGAAGAGTTATATACTCTAAATACTTGAGTTGCAATTTCCTAGCACCCTTCAAAAGCTTGTTCTATGTATGAGAAATACTGTGGTCATGAATATTAAACAATAATTAATGTCAACATGTTTTAAAGAGTAGTAAAGGATATGCTGACAAACAGGAACTTAGTTTTCTCAGTTTCTCATTGTGCTAGACAGTTAATACATGCACTCTACAAATCTTCAAAATGTTGTCTTCAATGTATGACAAGTTTCTGTATTCTTTCTGCATATGATGTATAAAAACTCATAGCCACTTCTGATTTTTATATGCCCAGCTCTTCTAAAAATTAGCTGAAACCACACTCTTCTGTTTGAATTAATTTTAATCTTTGGGAATAATGATCAGCTAATACTTCTACATTTTTTTTCTCTTTCAACCGTTCTTGTATCTTAGTATTATTTCCCACGCTAAGGTCTTTCCATCTCTATGCAACTTCCAGATTCTTTTTCTCTGCAAATATTTTATATATGTTATTTGGAGCTGTATATAAACAATATAAAACCCAGAACTATTATTGAAGTAAGGGAGAGATAACTCACAATTATCCTTTCTTCCTGAACCACAAGATAGCAGAATAACTTAAGTAGGATATTTCCGTCTATTTTCTTTTGGATCTATAATGCAAGAACTGAGAGCTCAATAGAAGCATATCAGCAATATACTGAAATAAAGCAAAGAGGTCTGCTCTGAACCTGCCTTGTTGCTCAGATTCCCAAGGGACTGCAATGCCATATACAGAAGACAATGAAATATTAAAAAATTACACTTATAACTTTATTACCCTTCACCAGGATTTGGAAAGGTCTGATGAATTCCTTTTACATCTCATTCATAAGTGTGTGCAGTGTGACTTTTGTCAGTAGAAATTTTAATTGCAGAAGTTGCAGTTTCCTATGTTCACATTGGTGAGATTCATCATGTTTGTATTTAAAATGAGTATTTCCTCCTTCTTTCACTGAGTGGTTCAGGATTTGATCCTGGTCCATTGTTGCCAAAATAAAATAAGTCTTAGAAGGGTTTTCAGAAAGTCAATATTTTTTTTTTTTTGGAACATCAAAGATTGTCTATGTTTCACACTGTCAAATGACACATAACATCCTAACACATGCTTGCTCTTTGTATCTTGAGAAAAGATTTGAGGTCAGTACTTGAAGGGGTTTCCTAGTTGCATCCTGATTCTAAGTTACTCTAGTGTTTGATCTTTGATACTGGTAGTTTTACAGAATTTCTGTAACTGGAGCTGTTTGTACAATATTTGCTGATAGAATGATTAACAATACTGGAAGCCAGATGTGCAAAAGTGTTCAGATTCAAAATACTTCTAGTTTTTACTATTATAGTTTGGTAGCTGTGACAGCAACCAAATGAACAAAAATGCAATGCAAACAGAATGTGCACACTTGTTGCAAACTTATGAATTCAAGATTGCTTTCTTCAGCTAGCACTAGCTAGCTTTACTCAGACTTTTGCCTTACAGGGGTGATGTTCATATTCTGGGAATAGTCAAGAGTTAACTCCAGAGTGGTCTAAAGGTACTTAATAAATTAATATATATTTAAATCTCATAGCACATGAATTTAATGTGAGCTGTCTCTCTGCCTGCTGTTTTTTCAAACTAGATGTCAGATATAAACATGTATGATAGGCAATGAACAAGATACTGATGCTTTACATACTGAAATGTACTGCCACACGAACAAAGCCTTCAGGGAAACCATCACTGAGTTTGTCAAAGAGTTGGTTTTGTTGCCAAGGTACCTACTCCAGCTTCAGTATTACTGAGAATTATACTGTCAAAGCAAGGGAAAATTCACATTGTTCAAAATGTCAAGCAAAACACTTTTCCACCAGACAGTTTATGCTTGGATAAAACTTCAGTAAATAAAACTCCTCACTGACTTCTGCTTGTTAGCTCCTATATTCATAGTCAATGTTAGAACCTGTTTACAGGAACTGTGAGAAGATATAAAACGGTCTAATTTTTTCCCCACTGGGAACTTGCTTTAAAACATTCTTAAAAGATGCCATTCTATGATCTTGCAAAAATCTCTTAGCAAGTGTGCTAGCCGGTTCACTGTCTTCCTCATGCTTAAAGGCCACTATAACTTAAGTCCACTTTTCTTGAGTTTATATTTTGAGTATTCATAGAATTTTTCTAGTAACCGTCGTCTTTTTTTCTTTTTGGCTTTTGAGGAGCTCCACAAAGTTGCTATTAGCTAGAGGACTTTTTGTCATTTAATATCAGCAGGGCTTTTGTTTATGTCTTGCCTGAAAAAAAGTGCAAGAAATATAAAAGCAGCCTGACAGTTTGGCAAGTTTTGCTGGAATTGTTTATAGAGTTATTTTTGACAGAATTTATATACTAGTACCTTTGTGCTCCTGAAAACCTCAGCATCTAGGAGATAAAGAAACTCACTCAGCTTTGTAAGTTGACTTCACAAAATCAGCATTCTTATTATTTCTTATCAATAGTTTTGCAGATGACATTCAGGGAAAACTTGCTCTTCAATTTCTTTTTTTTTAGTCAACTTAAAATGTAACTAAAGCACTCTAATCTGAGTCATCATAGATCTCCTGAAACACTGAAAGATCACTGGTTCCACCAGGGTCCTCATTAAGACTTGCAAATTTTTAAAAAATGGTTTCTTTTGGTGGTCCTTGTAACTATGTAGTTCTGCACCCTATAAGCTCCAGAAATCTTAGGGTTTGATTTAATAACTGTTTCTACTAAACAAAACAGAATGTATTTGGAAGGTGTTGGATTTCAGCTAAAATGGGAAATATTGTCACCAGTAGACAATTTTACTGTATGATGGAATATGAACCAAGCGAATAAAAATATTTTTACGTTGTTTTCAACACAATAAATCAAAACTCTGCAAAGATGTTCTGAAAACGTGTGCATGTCTGTGTGTGTCTGTGTGTGTGTGTTTACAGACTATCAGTTTGGCATGCAGTGGGCACATGTTAAAAACATCACTTTACTTAATGGCTGTCACGGTCCACTCCTCGGTGGATGCATGATGGTTCGTTTCAGCTGTGATCCCGAAGTGCAAAATGAAATGGCATCAGGCCCAGGGAGTTATGCTTTCAACACACAATTACTTTATTGTTTCTGCCTGTAAAGCAGCCTGCGATAGAAAGGAAGAATAATAGGAAAGAGGTAAAAAAGGGGAAAGAGGCTTATAGCTACCACCACAGGTCCATAGGCGTCCCTATGGTCCCAAATCCAGAAGGCGTTCCGCTGCTTCTTCTTCGACCGTCGTGGTCTCTTGGTGGGGAAGATCTTCAAAATTTATTTACTAAGGAACCATCTTTTATGCTAGGTAGCACACCTTGCTCCTCCTTGGACCCACCTCCACTCTACCTCTGTCCCGTGGAAAGGTGCCAGTCTCCGCCTGTCTGGAGTAAGGCTTCCACACATGCCCGGAGAGGAGTGTCTGAGGCATGGCCAGCTTTGGAGTTGGGTAGCTTCTTACCAGGAGGTGTGTTTTTATATTATAATGACATTACAATGAGGAAAGTTCAATGGGGGTTCAAAATGTCTTCATCGGTACTGGCACAGCCAGTGTGATCCACCTTCTTCGACAGCAGCTATGTGGTTTCCTTTGCTTTGCTGCTTCTGTAAAATAGACCTGTACCAGGTAACAACACTGTTTGTACCTTTGTACCATGGTAATGACACTGCTTGTACCTCAGTCCTTTCTCCAAGGTTTCGATGTCTGATAACATCCAGCTCAACGAGCCACTGCAAACTCATGTCAAGACGTTAGTCCAGGTTTTGGCATCTAGTCACTGATGACAATGTTGAGAAAATACTGGTCTTCTGATCGACTCTTACAATGGTTTAATTTATCTTTTAGACCAGTGATGCAACTTATTTATGATTTTCTCTGTTAAGTGTAAAAATACTTATCTGTTATGGAACAGATCATCCTGAGTATCATTACACGGCACATGCAGGAATACCAGGTGATCAGGTCCAGTCATCATGGGTTCATTAAAGGCAGGTCCTGCTTGACTAACCTGATCTCCTACTATGACAACGTGACCCTCTCAGTGGATGAGGGAAAGGCTGTGGATGTTGTTTACCTGGACTTTAGTAAAACCTTTGACACCATTTCCCACAGCATTCTCCTGGAGAAACTGGCTGCTCATGCCTTGGATGGGTGTACTCTTCTCTATACATTGAACACTCCACATGTAGAACATCTGAAAGAACCTGGTCAGAGCGTACTGGACCATGACATGCTGGTACCCTGCTCTTCTCCACAGCCTTTCTCTGTCTTCCCTTCTCCACAAACTGTAGGTTTGCAACACACAATCTGCCTCTCATCCAGTCCATATGACTTCCCTTTAACATAATGACAAACAACGTATACAGTCCATTACAGACTGTATAGGATTATATGCTTCCTTTTAGAACTTTTTTTTAAAAATCTAGTATGCTGTAACTACTCTATTTGAGGTGGGTTAATATATAGCCAATATAAAATACAATTACTTTTAATTTCCATGAACTTCAAAAGAAAATTGTCAGCCTATACAGAACCTTTGATTACAACTGATTGCAAATGTGATTGGAATATATTCCATTCTCTTTCCAAAAGTAAAAGCAATAGTGATAATTGCAAATTTCTTCAAAACATAGCTGATTTGTTAAGCAGAAGGCTGAACTTTTAAATTTAATAATTCTGATCCGCTACTGTGTTCTTTGCTAGAAATAAAATAATTAGTATTAAGGCTAAGATGTCTGTATTTTTCAGTTATGACGAGAAGACAGTGAACCTTCTGTTCATAAGGAAAACAATAAGTATATAAAATTATGTCAGCAGTATTGTATATCTTTTGAAATTATAAAAAAAGGGAATAATTTCTTATATATTAAGAATGTAGCAAGCTTGTTAGGGGGAGTGGTGGAAAAAGTGAGAAAAAAGCTGTCTCATTTAAGCACGTTGCACAAAATGTGACTAAGATGCTTTCTTGCCATACTGATGTAAGAAGACAAGTGGCTTATTTCACAGCAGTTTAGCTTACCTTACGTCTTGTCAAGAGTGAAGGTGGAATTAATCTCACTTAACTTTAGCTATATAGAGGTTGAATATCGCACATAAACTAATCATATAGGCTCCTTTTATAATCAGTGGCAACAGTCACACCACGAGGTGAGTTATTCTCCAAGTTTCTTTCATTCCCCTGCCTCTCTTAACTAACCGTGACTAACTGAAATGCCATGGCTAAATTCCAGAAAAATAGAATTGG
Organism: Anarhynchus alexandrinus; assembly: GCA_008711295.1. Lineage (NCBI taxonomy): Eukaryota > Metazoa > Chordata > Aves > Charadriiformes > Charadriidae > Anarhynchus > Anarhynchus alexandrinus. Next base: position 2,191,175 of record VUYV01000135.1, read on the forward strand.
ATGAGGTGATTCCAGCCCTCAGAAACCTCCACATCTGTGTGTTCAACAATGTTGCATTTACATCATGGTCTCAAAACCACATACAACTCTGATATCCAATTTTTCTATTGATTCTCAGCACCGTTAAGAGTAAAAATTATTCTAGACCTATTTAATTATGACACCACCATTAAAGTATTAGTAAAAACAATAGGTCAAATGTGCTGCAAAGCATAGAAGATTAATGCTGCCAGATGAAGGTTGTTTCACTGCCTGTGGTTATCATTAGAAGTCATATGGACTTCCAAAAAGGCTGAAGTAGGATTCACTGAGCAATACAGATTATGAGAAAAGCAGTGAGGCACCTTCCTAGAGGAATCCTTGGTTAAGTAGTATTTGTATATGTAAAAGAAGAGTAATTATGGAACTACACCCACAATTTTGTTTGACTGCAATTTTATACATATGAATGTTTAATTATAGACATTGAAAAGTACAGTACCTTACTTCTGAGAGGTTTAGATACTTCACAAATTTCATATTTATGACTGCACCTTTAACCCATAATACTTTACTACTTGAACAGTTTAAGAATGGAATTAATAAAAGATAACCATTACAGATGATAAAGTTCTGTTAAAAAATCTTCAATGTAAAAAGTCTCACGCTATCATGGTTTATGGGAAAATGTGATGTTGTATGACATCCCCTTTTTTTTGGACCTTGCAAGTCAAAGTCTGTCTGCTTTCACTATAAATATCAATGATCTAATGATTATTTTCTGGTTGCTTTGTATACGCACTAAGTACCATTCCACATCTTCTCAGATTGTTTTTGACTCATTTGCCCAAGATATAAATATTGATATGAATAACGTTGACTTCTACAGCCCGGGATACCTCTTTTTAGTTCATTACATATTGGGCATATGCAATATTAGTGGAATATCACATTTCTAAATGCAAGGTAAAATTAAATTTCCAAAAATACATTCAAATAAAAAATGTTAGAAAAGACATTACAAAACTTCAACAAACTAGCCATTTTAATACTTTATCACTCTACATAAGGACTATTCTTGAAGTCTGTTGTATATAGAAAACTTTAGCAAATGTGAAATATTAATGTGCATAATATGGCAAAATTTCCTTCTAACTTCAATAAGAGAACAGTTTACCCCTTGAAATGTAAATACTAATAATCTTTATATTACAGCTTCTTCTTCATTGTGCAGCTGTGCTAATTTGCATACACAACCCAGAATCCAGAAACCTGAGGAAATGCCAGCAAAATATATTACTGATCTTATGTGCAAAGAAAACAAAGAGAAAAGCAAGTCAATCATGAATAAGAAAAGCAAGATAGTATATTGAAATCCTTTAATGCTGCAGATGAAAATCATGTCTTAAAGTTGGCTGGCCCTCATTGGCAACTTGGAGTAACAGTCTGAAGGAACTTCTTATGATGAACAAATAGGTTACTATGTGCAAGGCCCCATAATCTGTTTAATTTTGGGAGTGAATTGCAAATCAGATGTAATCACTCTGTTTGTCTATTATGCCTCCTAAATAACTCTTCAATCCCTTAGTAAGTTACAGCTAAAGTAGTAGAATTTGCAAAGACAAAAGGTTTCATTAAATCAGTAGCCAATATAAAAGTTACTAATGAATGTCAATGAAAAAGAGCTTTTTTTTTTTTTTTTTTCAAAGAGAAACAAGTGACAGCATGTGCTGCTATTTGGTCATACAAATAGATAAAAGATATATGAGGAAAAAAGAAACATTTCGTAACAAAAGAGAAGGGATGCTGCATACAGAAGAAAGATGTGGCAAAGGTTCCAAAAGAAATCAGGTTTTATCGTGCCATTATTCAGGTTTTACCAGTCCCACTATTCACAGTGTAACTTGCTTATAAAATAATTAAATAAGAGCATCTTTGTGTATATGAAGCCTTCATCTTTCTTCTCTTAGGATAAACTATATTTGCCTTTTCTTATATGGAGTCTGCATGTCTAATATCTAATATTTTTAAGTGTCCTTTTCTTTCTCAGATAAGGGGAAAAGAACAAAAGGTACTTTAATTTCTTTAAATTTTCTCTCATTTTGCTTATTGAGTCAGCACAAAGTAATATCATTATCTCTAATAAATACGTTTAATTTTTTCTTTTGTAATTTTAGTTTTGCTGAAATTCCAGATTACATATTCTTCTTTGTACAAGATAATGTTAAGGCACGTTCAGAAAAAGTCTTGTTTACCCCGTGTCACTGTGGGGGAAGAAACATCAAACAACATAACACTGTTAAGTTTGATTTATAAAGTAGGACAAGTGGGAGATGCTCATGGTATATCTTTCCTTCCAAGTAAAGTCCTGAAGCTTCTAGGACAAGTCTTTAGTGAAGATGCTATAGTTCAATGAAGATGCTAGAGCTATAGCTCAGTGATAGTTTGAGGAATTCACGCTGTAGTTCTAGAAACTATTTTATCTTTCCAAACTGACGTCAAGATTAACAGGTTTTCTCACTCGGTTTTGTTCTAAGCTATTAGGCCCACACACACTAGTTTGAAGAAGGTTCATTTTCACATTATTATTTTAGTCATACCTTTGGTAGAGCTTTTGCAGAACTACCTATAAACATAGCAATATTTATTTTAAGTTTCTGAAGAAATCATGTACATGTTCTATTTTAATCATGGATACATTGACATCTTGTGGCAAGCTAATGCAGGTAATCCTCACATCATTATATTAGGACTTGAATATTTCAAGAAATATATGTTTATACAGCTGCTTTCTTTTTTATTGTTTGTTGGGGTTTTTTTT
>VUYV01000135.1:2193979-2204649 GCA_008711295.1 Anarhynchus alexandrinus
TGTTGTTTTTTTTTTTTTTTTTTATTCAGACCATATTGTCACTTGTCTCAGAGAAGAGCAATAGAAACACAGCTTTGGATGAATGGTATTTTTTGCCTCTGTTTCTACCATACTGAACTTCAGGTACTTCACATCGATATCAATGCTGACATTTGTAAAAAGGAAAAAAAAAGAAAACTACAAATAATTCTTTCTTCTTACAGGAGAGAAATCTTCCAGAACTTGTGATGGTCCTTACAGATATTATTGAGAAAACAAAACACATTTTTAACAACTTCTTAGTTCTCTATAGTTTTTTTTTAAATTTTTATCCATAAGGATAGAAATAATGACGCAACAGAAAAACTCCCAAGTAATTCCCCCAGAGCAGTTGTCTATTTGCCCAGATACTTGAGACAATATCTAAATTAAGTAATTCATTAACAAGGGAAATAAAAAAAAAAACAAGCTAACACACAGCTTGATTATTCAGGACAGAAGGAATGGGATTCAGCTCACTTAAAATCAAACATCTCTATCTGAGCTAACCTCTCTGAGCAGGATTCAATTGCCTTAACATAAATATTTAATGTCATTTTTAACTCTCTGCAATATTTCCCCTGGCTTCCATCATGACTTCAGTTGGTCTCATCTTTAAAAGTCATACCTGGCACTCCCGTGAAGGCATTTTAGATGTCCCAAGCATCTATACTGGTAATGGACTCCAAAGTTTAAGAAGCAACCTGAGCCCTATTTTATTTTGTTAGCCACCAGAAAGTAATGTACATTTTAGAGGGATAATTATTCTGATCTATTTAGACGTCTGCTTGAGAAGGATAGGAATCGGTCACTAGGAGTGACTATTTCTCTTCACTGATTATAAGTCCAGACAACTACCCCACATGTAAATATTTATGTTAGAGCTCACTCAGGTAGGATTCAATCTGATATCAAGATTCCTAGATTTAGGTATCTATGTGCAAATCAGGCCTCTAAACTCCTGTTATAGTTAACAGATGTTTGATCAAGATAATAAACTGGGATTCAATTTATTATCTACTAAGGGCTTCTTTTGTTTGACTGAACATGCGTGTCTAGTGCCATTTGCCTGGCCTCCAACTATGAGTCCAGCTCTCTTCTGTGTCCTGTGCTATATGCAATTGCTCCATGAAAACATCTCAATGTCTCATATAAAACCAGGCATCCATACTAAGACAACTGAATTGAGTCAAAGTCAGTTTTTGGAGTTCTCTCTTCAACTGTACTGTGTGATGGTACCTACCAACCTTGTATTGTTCTCTGTTTTGCGATCAAAATAAGTCCTGTTAGGGTGCTTACCCAGAGAGGAAGAAACCTGGGTATGTATATCTTACCCACAGAGGAAGAAGCAGCACTGAAGGCCATCCTCTGTTATCTGACAATCCAAATCACTAGTTTCTTTCTGGTTTGCCTTCTCAGCTTGAATCTGGAACTCCTGTGTGAACATTATGCCAAAGGGAAGACTGACATTAATGGGAAGAAAAGACTGTGCCCTCATCCAGGCAACTCTATTGCCTTGTGCTTTGGAACGTTATCCTGGCAACGCTGATGAGGATGTTCACATAAAGAGGAAATGTAAGCATACTGGAGATCAGCACCTGGCTTTGAAATAACATTTTTTCATTCACTGTATGTTATTTATTGAAAAAAAATTAAACTACTGGTAGGAGGAATTAATAATGTTCCTAACTATTTTGTTCTGGTATTCTAGTGGACAGGATCTGTAGAGCAAATACAGTATCTGTACAGGTTGATTATGATGGTAGAAGACTATAATAGTGAAGAAATGGCAAGGGTCTTCCTAGTTCCTGATACCAGGAGAAATGAGTCCCCCAAGTTCTGGTACTCAAACCTATACCCACTGCCACCCTGACATGAACTCTACCACCTCTGATCTCCCATATCTCTCCTGTAGCTGGTCCAGACCCATGGTCTGCCCTGTTGCTGATTTTCACACCCCTGGTGTTTGCAGCACTCTCTGGAAGCTAGCTCCTAGACCTCTTATCCTACTTACCAGTTACTTTTCAACTGCTCTGACTTGAAGTTTGCTAGTGAATTGCTCATACATACACGCATACGCACAGGACTCATGTTCCCAAAGGAAACATACACACAGCCCGGTGTATGCAGTTGCTGGTACCCAGACCTATGGGCCCTTGTGACCCACAGTTCTCCTCCAGTTGCTGGCACTGAGACTTTCACATATGTGCACAGAATATAAAGACCTATCACCCAGGAAAACAATTGGAAATGGATTTTAATTAGAAGACAGTACAGACTGCAGGGGAAAGAAGCTACATCATTGTTCCAAGGAGAACAAGGTGGGGGGGGAGTCTGGGAGGAGAGGAGAGGAAAGGGGAGGGGAGGAAAAAAGTCTTGTTTTGCTTTACTGCTCAAAAATAGCTCAACAATTTTAGTGAGTAATTTCCTGAGTGTTCCAAACATCTAAACTGAATCTTCCTCTTATGACTGAGTTGTAGTTGTGGTTTATGTCTAATACCCTAGAAGATTATCCAGGTGTATATGACATCATAAAAGCCATCCTTTGACCAATACAGCTGTAGGTTTTACTTTCCTTTCTTGAGCATACATGAAAAAGAAATACAGAATTCACTTCTACCAACTCCCAAGTAAAAACTAGATCTGTCTTATCTTCCAAAGAATTTCAAGTCAACTTAGTTTTAGAGATAAAATTAAAAGGATATATATTACATGTGGAGAAAGCTAAGAATGAATAACTGTAATCTAAGGCCTTTTTGCAGAAACGTGTTGTTACTGAAATCTGACAAGGAATCTGAAGCTGTTAAAAGTCTATTCTTTGGTCTGTTAGCATCTTTATTTAAGCATTGCTATGAAAAGTAATTTGGAAGCATTTCAAAGGCCACGTATAGTTATTACAAGAATTTTATTACTCAAGTCTCTTTAACTGTCTTACTACTTTACCAATTGCATGGAATAACATCCCTGTTATTCTAAAATTGGGAAATTACCACTAAGGACATTTTTAAAATCGTATTATTCTCAGATTTCACCTTAGTTTAGGTTCCTTTTTCTGTTTGTCAGAGATGCGGTTTGCTTATTATTGTACAATCTCCCATTTCAACCTTTTCTCCCTGGGAATGATGATTGGTCTCTAAATTCCTTGGAAATAAACACATTAATAACAATTCAGCATGAATGAATAAGAAAATAGGAAGCTCATTCTATTGTCAAACAATAGAACAATTGCTATCTGTAATTGCTATTTCAGATTATGTCTGGAACTTTTCACATAATTTCCTTAAAGCTGCCTTAAAATATTTTCTTCCCTAATCTTTCAGAGCAGTTGAATCTTTTTGGTATTAATGCTATCCATGGAAACATCCAAACTCCTGTCTGTAACTTTGAGTTCTGTGCTTATTATGCCCTTAAGAAGACAGATTAAAAAGTAATCTTAAATTAATTTTAAAATCTTCTCAGAATTTTCCATCTTCCTTCCGTACATTTTTCTGAATAATGCCATAATCTAAGAAAAAAATCTTAATTCAAACCAAATAACACAAGAGAGAGTTAACGCGTTAAGAATTTGGTATTAAAGTCTACATGCTATTTAAATTTCAAAAGGTTCTCAGACATGTTAAAAAAAAAGCCAGCCACATACATGGAAATCCAAATAATATTTGTTCTCTCATGTTGCTGCAAAAACCCAGGGAATAAAATCTTGGTCCATATGAAAGCATTTATGAAACAAGAATGACATTGTCTTTTACCTGAAGAAAAAAAGCTAAAAGATAAGCCTTTTTTTCCCAGCAGTGATAATAATGCAGCAGAATTCATTAATCCAGTTTACAGGATTATCATTATAAATGAATCTGCAGTATGGCAATGAGGTGTTAAATTTTTGGATGTTCTTTTTAGGGAAGGCCAGAGTTAAAAACATGGCAAGTGTGCTTGAATCAAAAGTGATAATAGATAAAACTTTATTGACAGCTGTACAATAGTTTTAACTTCCAGGTCCCGGTAATCATACTGTTCATTTTCACAGCTCCCTGGCTAACAGAGTTTGAAAAGGAATGCGTAATTCACTTAGCCTAAGGTTGACAAGGATGACCTGTGTCAAGTATTCAGATTTCTGTGCGTGCTGCTTTTTTACCTGAGAAACAGTGATTATGTATTTAAAAGGAAAGTGGTACTAGTTTCTTCCCAAATTCAACTTTGTACATGGATAACATTCACAAAAAATATGTGATTTTTCTTTCAGGGTTATGTCACTCAATAGCTGTTGGTTTTTTTTTTGTCTTTTTATATTATTATTATTTTTTACTCATTCGCATAGAAGTGAGAAGTATGTATTAGTAATGACAAAGTGAGACCAGATGCCAGGAACTCTTTACTACTTGCCTCTCCTCGGCCTTTACCTTTATCCTTCTCCTTTATTTTTAAAAGAAATTTCTTTAGGAGCAGACTTTTCTAATAAGTAGATATTTTTTGAGAGATCTATTGGTTTCTTCTACTCCTCAATAGGGTTTTCTTGTTCCTGCTTAACACTTGTTCTGAGACAGAAGTGTAAGTAACTCCCTGGTACTTAAGGTTCTATTACTGGGAGACAGGAGGGGAGGAGACACAAAGAGAGAGCTCGCCGTCTCTCTAATCCTCAAAACCATCTATTGCTTTTCCAGTCCTCTCAGGAAATGCGTATTGCTGGAACCATCACAGAGAAAAGACAGTATTCAGGTCTATAGTTCCATTTTCTTTAGTGCTATGCTTGCACAATGCTGTTGAAAACATAAAAAACAAGCCACCCCAAATCCAGAAACTTCTGTGTAGGAATTTCTTTTCTTAGAATTTGCTAGTTCCCATGAAATTTAATAAGGTTCCTATCTTCATTGGAAATGAATATTAACTGTCCATTTCTTTTCTTTCATGCTTTGTCTCCAACCAAGATTTGATTGATTGATTGACTTCTCATCAATCACAGTCTGTTCTAGATTGAATGCTACTTAAAATACCAATTAAAGGTCCATCAATCATGAGATATGAGGTTAAGAAATTGTTACGTTTACTAATGAACTGAACCAGAATGTTATCCTTGTTATCCTTTGCACATTTAAGATGGAGAAGGGAGAGTTTTACAGTAAATTTACCATTCCTACATTTCTACTGCTACCAATTTCAGTTTGGTCAATGTTTTCTTTCTCTGCAGAAATTGTCCTTATTGTTTCTCATGATATGTCTGGCAAAGGCTCTGCTTGATTTGACCGGTTTTCAGTTAATTTTAGTGCAAGTAGGAGAGAACATGTTTGTTACATATATCAAAAAGGGACAGCCCAAGTAAGGACAGTGACCTGATACTGACCAAATTTGATTTGGTGGTGGGACCAGACTTGGAGAGAAGAGCTGTTGAGAGAATTGCATTTGTAGGTGTTTAACCCATTTGACTATTAACTGAAAATGGTTAAACTATTTTAGAAAAGAAGGACATGTATGGGGCAGCAGTCCAGTTCCCCATTGTTCATGGAAAAAAATACAAACAACTTAATGTGCTACTTTATGTGCTTTTTTTCCTAGGCAGAGTTATCCTCCTCCTTCTCTGTTTTTCAGAATCAACATCCACTAATAGGAGTATTAAGTTTTTATACATATGATTGATGGATTTTGTTAGCATATCTAAAGAATATTTCTTTTTCTATAACTGAAGTATAGACTTGTTATCTAAGATATTTGAGCTGTTCTAACTTTGGTGTCATAGAATTAGGATCCTTGATTACATTCTTTTTCAGTTATTGTGGAACAGAGACATTTTGATAAATGATGATAGCAAGGGTCATAAGTACATTACGTAGTAACGTAGCACTGAAATATTATAATAAAGGGAAAAGCAGACAGCTTGCTCACATCAAATTCAATAATATACCTCAGTATTCATACATCTCTTAGATAGTGACAGAGTCATACCACAAAAATAGATGCTTTAATGTTCTATCACACAGCGTCTACATATTCCATTTATAATTCGTTTTAATAGATACTAATCTAACATTTACTACAGTAGAAATAAGGGAAATAAGGGCAGAAAAAAAAATAAAATAGAGCATTTATGCTTTGACTATGAGAAATGACTGATTTTAAAAAAAAAAAAAAGTTGTGTGTTTTTTTTCTTTTTCTTGTGTGTGTACCTTGAGGAATAAATATCTCCTTCCTCAATAAAAGGAATAAAAAGCAGTAGAAAGTCGAAGATGGCATAGTGTTAGTTGTTTGAAAAAATCATGGTTGATGAAAGATCTTCTTTTAGCATAGACAAACTACAGGCTCTCAAACCTCATGTGCAGCATCTGACACTACAAGATTAAGGTAATTAAAACCAAACAAAAGTCCTGAAAAAAATAGTTCTGATTTTTTTTGTCATCTTAGATTATAGTATCAGCAGCCAGTTTAATGACTTTACTGCTGCTTTTCACTGAGGAAACAGCAGCATCCAGTGGCCAACTGGCTAGGCTCAGCCTAGCAGTGCTGCCTGTGGACTGCTGATGTACAATAATCTTTTTATGTACTCTCTGCTTTTATCTAATTGTGAAAGGAGTGCACAGGATTTAAGGAGGCAATAACAGCACCCTGCAGGTTTAGTATGTCTCTGCATAAATTCTATATAGATTTTAGTTTTTGCTTTCCTCTGTGATATGTATAATATTGAAGGAGGTGGAAGAAGTCATTTGGGACAGCTTTGTGACTTTCGGGTTTGCTTCATTAAGTGTCTGTTTATTGACACAAGCACAAGTGAGTCGTAGGATATTCAGAACATTGTTTGGTATACACAACCTGTAGGGCCTTCATGCTGAATAGTACACATAGGTGTTGTATAAGATGAAGTCTTAATCTATTAGAGAGCTGTCAGATGAACTGGAAATGTTATTTAGGGGTTATCAATACTGACTGTAAATAGAATTGCAATAGTCTCCACAGAACTTAAATGAGTTGGAGTCCAGTTGTGTTTGGTACTTTAGGTCTATTTCCAGGGTGGAGAGAAAGTTCTTGTTTCCATGTGTTTAAAAAGAACTGCATAGAAAAAATATGAATGTTAACTATGTACAAGACACAGTCTGGGATTAAAAAACTTAGTTTTTGTTCCACGATGTTTTATTAAGAAGAGTCCTCCAGGCAAATGGAAATAGATTAGAAAATATGTGATTGTTTTTCTTTGCCTTAGCAGTATTTTATTGTCAGATTTTATTTTTTTTTGCAAGTTTATATATATATATAACACCTATGGGCCACATACCTTCTCTCTAAAATGTAGCTATCCATAATATTTTCAGAGATGTCTTGGAAAAATTGTCTTCACAAGTCAAAGACACAGCCTTTACAGATTGTGTTTGATCCATTGGGATAAGCATTATGGCAATGACAGTGTGTGTATTTTGTACTTATGAAAGTAACATTCTTCCACACACTGAGGAAGGATATGGTAAGTGTGAATTCTAGTGCAAGAAAGATACAATATGAAATAAAAACTGTATGATCATTTAGTGACAATATTATGTATGTATTCTTGTTTATGGAATATAATAATCATAATTATTTGTATAGCATTCAAAGAGGAAACAATTTAGTGAAGGGCCATGAGAGTTGAGAGGCCTGTGTACTCTTCTTTACTAGGCATGCATAAAATGTGACAACTGTCATAGTGGTCAACATAAGCAAATCAATTCAGTCCTCTCAAGTGTCAGTATGTGTTCTGATATCAGTTATGTGCACGACACTCAGTAGAACCGAGCCAAGATTTAAGCCAAAGCATTTGGGGATATTACCCTCATAAAAATTATATTATACAAATGTAAATATACACATGCAAACATACCAAATTGATTGTGAGATTTCATCTTTGTCTTTTCCAGTGAGAGCTATTGTCTCCTTTCTCCCTTTAAGAACTTTCCTCAATCCCTATTTATGTTTCCCTCTCATTGTGTGAAGGACTTGGTAAAAATATTATGTACCAGTTCCTAAGGAGTTAAGCAGGTTTTTGGAGACTCATAAGTAAGTGGTGCACTGCTGTGTGCAATTAAGATTTATAGAGAGTAGGATTAATGGGCAGTAGTCAAGGACAATGGGAGGCTGTTCTGGAAAAGAGCTAAATGGAGGAAAGAGACAGATTCATGCTAAGGGTACTTGTTTGAAATTGGCTGAATTAATTGTGGAAAAGTTGAGTTTAAAAAATTCTTTCTTCTTTAAAAGCATCCTTTAAATATTACAATATCAAATGGTAGCAAGTTTGAGAGTTTTATAGCTATTTTTATTTCTTAAAATACTTTGCGAGGATTGGTTTGTTGCATGGACACACAGTGGATCCGCATCCTCTACAAGACAAAGCCCAGTCTGCCCACAATCAGCAGCATTTAGTTTGAATGAGCCAAATAGTAAAGAACAAGTGATAAATTTATGGATAAATTACAACCTACTAACGGAGAGATCAGATATAAAGTTTTATTCAATTATTATGACTCTGTGTAGCAATTAGTCATTGAAATGTTCGGGTTTTTTTCTCTTTAGCTTTCGCTTGCTTCAGCTTTGACATTCTAAGATAACTAATTCTCTCCCTGTCTCGGAAATTTTCCATTCCAAGTGCATGTTTCACTTCTTACATCTCAAGTGTCAGCAAAAAGAGGAAAGGAGCTAGAAAATCTGTATAAGAATTTAGATGTGAAGAAAACAAGATGAGGAATGTTTTAATTATGTCCACATCACAAAATAAATTTCATAAATTTGTTGACATTATTTTAAAACACAAGTACTGTTACTGAAACTTCTCTAGGATAGAATTCTTCTGTTTAGAGATGCATCACTTTCAACTTCAATGTATTAATGGCAGAATATATCCTTTTTTCTAAGAAGCATTTGCTCTTAATTTAAAAAGGTTTTCCTTATCTAAAAAAGTTTTTCCAGAGACTTTCCAAAGGTTTTTCACAGATGAAAAGAGAGTCTGTAAGTTCTCTCTGACATATTTTGTCAGTCAAATATATTAACACAGTTTTGTGTCCCGAAAACAATAGTAGCTCTCTTGCATCTGTTCAAAACCATCTTTTCTGAAAACTGGTGATCAAAACCATATTCCTTTCTGAAAAAGTTACAGCTACATAGTAATCAATATTCCCAACTTTTACTATTGACTATTATATTACTATAAAAATATTAGCCTGGAGAAGAGAAGGCTGAGGGGAGACCTTATTATTGCGTACAAGTATCTAAAGGGTGGGTTGAAGGAGGATGGAGCCAGACTCTTTTCAGTGGTTCCCAGTGACAGGACGAGGGGCAATGGGCACAAGTTGGAACATAAGAAGTTCCGTTCAAATACACGGAAAAACTTCCTTACGGTTAGGGTGACAGAGCACTGGAACAGGCTGCCCAGGGAGGTTGTGGAGTCCCCTTCTCTGGAGATTTTCAAGACCCACCTGGATGCAGTCCTGAGTAATGTGCTCTAGGCAATCCTGCTTTGGCAGGGGAGTTGGACTAGATGATCTCTAGAGGTCCCTTCCAACTCTGAAAATTCCATGATTCCATGATTCCGTTAATATATATTTTTATGATGACCAAATAATCCGTTCATTTGGTGTCATTTTCAACAAATGGTCTACTACTTTGGAAAAGAGTTTTCTATTATTTATTTATGTATTTATTTTTAATTCATATTTTTTTGTTAATCTTTTGGGATTTCACCTTATTACTGTGACCCCAGTTTCCAAGACTATTAGTTCTTCTTATAAAATAGCCTTGTCATCCTATGCAACAGTGATCCTCTCCACTCTTTGTGATGAGGAAAGGATCGGTGTTAATGCCAAATCTGTTAATAGAAATGTCACATTAAATACATCTACAGACAAATAATTGAGAAACTTGTCTAGTAACTTTCCTATAGTTTCTTAATAGCTCATTTTGGTCCCCTTGGTTTACTTGTCTTGAAGCAAACAAGGTTAAATTTGATGTATTTATTTTGTCTGGAAAATCTGCTAATCTGACAGAAGAAGTTTTATGTACAATTTAGTTTCAGCCAACTTTGGTACACTCCATATTACTACATGTAAAAATCTCTTTTAGATGTAATTTAAACTTTAATGTCATAGATTTTCACTTCTTTTATGACATTAATGACATTTGTCTTCAAAATTATTTTGAGCTGTCTCATGCCACAATACAGAGAGAATGTTGATAGAAGCAGGATGTTGACTGGACACATATCAAAAGAAATGGAGTTAAAAATAAAGTAGAGGAAGATTTAGAAATATAGTGAAAGTATTTTTCTAGATGCCTTAAGGCTCTTTAGGTGTTGCAAAATCTTTGGCTATATGCCTCGTAGTTATTCAATTTCCCTCTCCAAAATGGGATTATCTAGCAGTTTAAAATCTCAGTACACATTTTCTCCTTTCTATCTCAGTAATATTTACCATCCAGGTAGACCTTTAACTTTTTATTCATAAAAAGTAAGCAAACAAAAAGAGACTGGTAATTTCCCCAGCTCATTACTACAGAGTAGTATTAACAGAAATACTTATATATTCAAAGCAGACTCTTTAGGTTCCAATTTCTTTTGCTTGTTTTGGTTTGTTTTTTTTTTCAGTTCATTTGGGTTTGGGCAGGTGTTGGTTTATAAGGTTTTTTTGGTTTAAGTTTTTTGGGGTTTTGGG
>VUYV01000135.1:2204700-2215108 GCA_008711295.1 Anarhynchus alexandrinus
TTTTTTTTGTTTTTTAAGACCCCACATTCTTAGGGGAAAGAAAGAATTTATCAAAACCTAAAATTTTACTTTGGTAATTTTCTTTCTTCATTCATGTTATGAATGTATTCTTTTTTTGCTTATAAGGCAAGGTATCTCAGACATGATTTCTTAAAAAAAAAAAGTAGTCATTTAATCCCCAATACCTTTGTATTTACATTTAGGCTTTGATTTTCCTTTGCTCAGTACTGCATTTCTTTCAGTGCAAAATGGATTTGAAAGTATACTAAATCAGGATGTTAACGTTTTATACCAACTATGCCATCAATTCTCTCTTTAAGTGACTGCATGTGGTACAAGATACAATTCAGGTCTCTTTTTATCTTCTTAAGAAGAGCATCCCAAAATCAATTTTTTATAGACTGCTACTCAGGCATCTCAAAGTAAAGATGCGTGCCACCAATATGCACTCTTTTAATGTAAACACTATATTTTATTACACAAATTTTCTCATTAGTAACTACACTGTCACTGGTGATCTCAAGATGAATATTAAAAATAAAAATCTGAGGCAATTTTATCTATCTTTTAATGAAATTGGTAACTAGAACTAAGAAGGAAATAAGGGAGTAGCTAGCTACCTACAGATCAAGGAATTACTTAGCAGATTTTTCACATAAATAAATTATTCTTTATATGAATGTGTGTCAGAAATGCATTGGCTACATGAATTTATTTGTTCAGATGAGGAGGTCAGGATTTTTTTTTATGGTAATCTGTTAAAGTCAGCAGATCTTTTGAATTTATTATGTTTCACTTTAGTCATAGGTCTTCTCTTCCATAACTGAATATCAGCTTTAACACTACAGAGTGAGACTAAACTTTTAAAAGCTGTAACAGTTCTACACACTCTGTAGTTACTTAATCTGTACTGCAAAAGATGTTGAAATCTTCAGCAGAGCTGCACTGGGAAGACAACTTGCAGTATCAGCAGGAATATAAAATTCTCACTGACGGGAGTAGTCTATATTTCCTGCTTGACCAACCTGAAACAGCATGGACCTTTCATATCTTAGGTGTGTTTGCAAAAAGTTCTGATGTTTCTTACTTGTTCAACAGTAAACATAGTGTGCTGTAAAAATGGAGAATGAATACCAAGTCATAAGGAATTATTATTGCTAGCTTCACAGCTTCGGTGACCAGGGTTGGTGCACCTGTGGATAAGAAGTCTAGTATGCTGTGGCAAAAAGCACATTGCCTAGAAAAAAGAGCCTAAGGTGAAAAATTCAAAACGTAACATTTATTTATAGTCATCAAAAGATATGCAATATAAACCTCTTGGTAGTTCTAATTAATCCTCTGTGAAATGGTTAAACCATGAGTGGAGCATTATTTCTGTGTCTCAAACCTTTCAGACCAGTCAGAGAAAAAGTGAAATGAGAAAACACTTTTGTGCCAATTTATCTCCATTTGGTTATTAGCTATGGTAAATCATCTGTTCTGCAGAGGTGCGTCGTGACAGGGTGGTTCTGTAATTGCTTCCCTGAGGGTAACATTCCTAAGGAAAGGCTGGAAATCTCCAGTTTCTTCATTTATTTCAAAGGATTTTTTTACATAAACAAATTATGGAATGAATAAAGGTTACTTAATCTTATTCAAAACATCCATTTTTGGGAGCTGAAGTCACTGAAGCTCTGTTTTCTTCTAGTGAGCAACATTTTGCTATTCGAGCAAACTACACTCATCTCCACTTTAATTCTTTGTTCAGTTGAAATACTATATTATTCAGCACAACAGTTATTTATTAAAACTAGTTCAATCTAATGACAATAAGTGTGAACAAAACTGTGTTGTACAAGCTGTAATGACAAATATACGTCTCCTACATAGAGCAATAGAATGCACCCAGTAAAAATTCCCATCTTTCCTTTTAACAATACAGGCTCAGCTGTGACCAAAGTCTGTTATTTTTTTGTGAAAACAATTACAAAAAGTAAATATTTATGAAGGTCTAATACATTAGGAGAGAGGGATTGTTAATTTACTTCTAGAATATTTAACTTGATATTGTTTATTTCTGTTCTGTATGTAGAATAGCTTCATAATATTTAGTGAAAGCTTAATTAAGAACTATTTTATGTCAGTGGATATTGCCTTGTTTAACTCGGTAGAATTTTTTTAGATCAGATCCCTATTTCCTATATTTCTATATGGGCAAAAATGTAAGTTCAAAATAAATATTTTGTTCTAAGTTAAGACATTTTGTGTATAATACTAAAAAGAAGAAAAAACCCAACCCAAACCAAAACCAACAAACCCAAAACACAATATTACAGAATATTTGAGATTGGAAGGGACCTCTGAAGATCAGCTTGTTCAACCTCCCAGCTCAAAGCAGGGTCAGCTACAGCACGGTGCCAAGTACCATGTCCAGTCAGGTTCTGAATATTTCCAAGGATGGAGGCTCCACATCCTCCGTGTAAAAGCTGCCCCAGTGCTTGACCACCCTCACAATGAAAAAGGTTTTTTAAACCATTTAAACAGAATTTCTTGTATTTTATTTTGTGCCCTTTCCCCCTTATCTTTTCACTGGACACAAATGAGAAGAATCTGGTTATGTCTTCTTAACTTCTCTCCATCAAGTATTTACACACACTGTTAAGTTTCCCCAAGCCTTCTTTTGTCCAACCAGAAAAAAATCCAGCACTCTCAGCCTTTTCTCCTATGTCAGAATATCCAGTACCTTAAAATGATCAGCAGTAGTTCTTCAAGGCAATCCAATGTATCTTTTAACAAACAAAACAAATTTAATTTTCAGATACCAACTATTTTCATTGGTGGAGCTACTAGTGCTTCAAAGATTTCCAAGTATACCTGTCAGGAACAAATTAGTATTAAAAGTCAGGTAAAAATATTAAGCACAAATTTATTCCACAGCAACCATATTGCATACTTAGATGTATATAGCTTATAGCAGCTTTCCATTATCTGAAGGGCAACTACAAGAAAGATGGATAGGGACTTTTTACAAGGGCATGCAGTGATAGGACGAGGGGGAATGGCTTCAAACTGGAAGAGGGAAGATTTAGAATAGATATTAGGAAGAAGTTCTTTACTGTTGTTATGGTTTGAGAGACCCATAACAATTTATTGTCATTTAGACAATCATTCTATCACCCGATAACCCCTCCCCACCTGGGAAAGGGAATTGGGAAAAACAAGGAAACCCAGGAGCTGAAGTATAAACAGATTTAATAGAGTAAGATTAGATAATTAACATTAACAGCAATAAAGAACCAATATTGATCCCCACACCAATACAGAATATGCAAAGATTATACTCAGCCAATTCTATCAGTAGGAAGCTGTGCATTCCCAGCAGTGGACAGCAAATGTTGGACACTGCGAGCACTACGGCTTCAGGAGGAAGGAAAGGCCTCAGGGGTCTGGCACCAGGGCACAAAGTTCTCAGGATGGCAGTAATCAAGGGAGAGAGACAACATCACAGCAAACTTTCTAATTTATAGTGAATGTCATGTTGATGGTATGAAATAATCCTGTTGGCCAACTTGGGTCAAGTGACCAGGTCTCGCTCCTCCTCATCCCTGCACCTGGCTAGCTCAAAAACACTGAGACCTTGAAACCCACACACCATAGCTGGCTGTAAAGTAAATATTTTCACAAATTCAGACACTGGAGTCTTCTAGAAGTGCAGTTTTCCCAAGTATTAGAAGAGAAATTAGTCCTGTGTCGCTGAAACCAGGACAACTGAGACAATGGAACAGATTTCCCAGGGAAGTTGTGGATGCCCCATCCCTGGAAGTGTTCAAGGCCAGGCTGGATGGGGCTTTGAGCAACCTGGTCTAGTGGAAGGTGTCCCTGCCTATGGCAGAGGGTTTGGAACTCGATGATCTTTAAGGTCTATTCCAACCTAAACCATTCTATGATTCTATGATATATACATAAAAATAAGTATACAAAAGTACAAAATGTAAGCATACTAAAAAAATTCCTCTTGATTATTCATTAGCAAAACACACAGATATTGTTTACCAGTATTTTCTTCTCTGAGGTTTTATACTGCACACCCCTTATCTGAATGGAATACGCTATAAATTATGATATCATTAGAAGGAAATTTTTAACACACTGAAATCACATGAAATATAGATGAACTCAGAAAGTCACCATCAGAATTTTCATTTGAAATTGGAAAATTGTGTTTTGCTAGACAATAAATCAAAAGGGTAAAATGTTCCAAAATATGGGGGCAATATAGGTGTTATCAGTATTATATAGTAACAAATGACAAGCTACTGATCTAGTGTCTGATACAAATCAACATAGTTCAGAAGTTTTTATTTTGTACATAAAAGCAGTGTCACTTATATTACAAAATAATACTTTTGAAGTGAATGTTAAAATATATTTAATCACATACTTTTTCACAAAGTTTAGTTCAAAAATTTTCAAAATATTTCTGAAGCTGCATTTATAATGAATCTGCTGTTTTAATTAAGGAATGTGTATCACAACTTTCACAACCTGAAAGGCGGTTGTAGGGAGGTGGCGACTGACCTCTTCTCCCTGGTGACGAGTGATAGGACGAGAGCAAATGTATTCAAGTTATGCCAGGAGAGGTTTAGATTGGATACTAGGAAACATTTTTTCACTGAAAAGGTTATTAAACATTGGAATAGGCTGCCCAGGGAGGTGGTGGATTCACCATCCCTGGAGATGTTTAAAAAAAGGGTAGATGTGGTACTTAGGGACATGGCTTAGAAGTGGTTTTGTCAGGGTAGGTTAATGGTTGGACTTGATGATCTTAAAGGTCCCTTCCAACCTACATGATTCTGTGATTCTATGATTCTATTATTTTTCTACTACACTTACCATCTTCTTTGTTTCATTTTCTTAGATATATCTTCTCCATTTTGATAGAGTATGTACATTACATAAACCATGCATCTTCCCTGCTTTTCAGTAGCCAATAAAAATTGATGCAGTGTAATCACTGCAGAGTTATTACTGTTTATTAAACCATTTAAATTATTTTCTCTAATTGCTCATATCTCCTTGTCACCTTCCCAGAGTTATATCTGCTGCACTCTGTTGAGCAACACTAGAAGATAGCCTATAGCACCAGATTGTCTCCCACATAAGCAGGTTTCCATTTCACTGAAACTGACCCTTAGTCTGCCCACAACAACCTTCCTGCTCAATCAAAATTCCTGTGCAATTAATCTTGCTGCTGCTGCTTCTTCTCTGGGAGATGTTGCAACTGACCTTTCCTTGTCTTTTGTATTTTTTCAGTGACTCTTTGGATGTTTTCCCTTATTTTTCGTCTTCCTTCCTGTTAGCATTTCCTACCGATTTTCCTTTCCACTTCTTCAGCACCCTCATGTGGGATCCACTTCACTTATATATCCCTGTGGATAATGCTACAAAGTGTCTTCCTTCTCATTCGGCTTGTTTCTCTTTTATGCATTTTCACACTTTTCAGATTCAGTAGTACCTCCACATGAATGTTCTTCAGCTTCCCCAGGTAGGTAACCCAAGTTGTCATCAGGTAGCTCCTCAAATACAGTCTGAGAATTCACCCTATGATTCATTCAGAAAAAAATCAATGTTAACTTTTTCTTTACTTCTTTGCATTCTGTACTTCAAAATAAGCACTTTGAAAGTCTTGTCATTTTACTTTCTGTAGTGGCTCAGTTACTGTGGCTTTTATTCTCCATTCTCACCAGTTGTTGAGTGAAATATCAGGAATGGATTTACATTCAGAAACAAACAACAATGTTGAGGTTAATGTTCTTCTATTCTGTATACTCACAAATCCCACATTTGGGGGAAGCCCTGGGATCACCCTGCAGGGAGGCAGCAGGGAAGACCCAGGCCTGGCAGATCATGTACCCATGGTTGAGGCTTCAGTGGCTGCAAATTTCTAAGGTGTCTTCCTAAAGGGAGCTTGCGTCATCTCTGGCATAAGCATACAATGACTTGTCAGTGAAGTGATTTATGTATGTACCAAATATAGGCACTAAATATGAGCTATTTTATACTTATTCTATACATCTGTGCATAGCAATGTTATCTGTCTTTGTATTCTTGCCAAGCCCTCAAGCAGTGGGACATCCAGCTGTGAGCTAGAGAACAGAGTGAATCAGTTAACATAGTCTACTCCTCCTCGCCATTTTTCTGTTTTGTTGTGGAGCCCCATACACCAATGTAAGGCTGAAATTTAGTTTTGGTCTATAATCATTAACTCTTGCTTATTAGTTTTTCTGATTCTTCTCTTCATCCAGGAAATTATTCTCTTCGATCTGTCTGTTTATGAATAGTAAATATTCACTTTCAAATGTCAGACTGTTCAGAACATTTAATTCCCTTTCTACAAACAGATGTTTCAAAAGGAGGTCATACTTTTTGGCAGAAAGATTGAATGTTTTGTCCTCATCCACAAAGTTCTGTTCTCTTCCTTCTGTCCTCACATTCATCTATTGCTACTTTTTACCTTAAAATAATCTACCTTGTTTCAGTCTTTTATTTTTTCACTCATGCTTTCATGGGCTTTGCCTTCTGTCATCTTGAATTTTAACAATGATAAAATAAAACAGCCTCTATCACAAATAATACTTTTTAAACAATAAACTTGAAAATCTGCAAATATATATAGTGTTTCAGTGGCGAGCTTTATCAACTATATAGTTGTATTTAACACAGATAATACCGAATATTTTTTTTTCCTAGTATTATTTAGACATAAAATAGTATTTTATTCTCTTAGGCTGAAAATACCCTGTGAAACAAGGTAACATGAAAAGCACTCTGCATGACTGCCATCATAACTGTTTCTTAGGACCTGTTAATTTTTTTTGAACCTATGAATAATCTAAGTAAAATAGGCCAGTTGCTAGCATACTTTGATTCCCTGCCTTCTACTTTTAAGTCTGCATTTATAGCAATCCATATTTAGTTTTCTCCTCGTTACTGAACAAAAAGGTAACCAATGGTTTTGGCCTGTCTGACTTTTTAATATTTCAAAATTATTTCAAAATTATTTTATTCTCACACTTGAATAGTAAACACATTCATATATTCCCTTCCAAGTGTGTTTTTACTCTCGATGCAACATATGAGTAATAGGCCTATGCTATAATTTCCTCAGTAATCTATTCTATACTCATTTGCACCCATCATTCTAATTGAACTTCGTTTTCATTTGGCTGGTGAGAGTATGCATCCTGTTTTCAGTTTTAAGGAAATTTGGATATTAAGCTACAATGTCTGTTATCTTTTTCTCTAACTACGAAAGAAGCTAGTATAGACATAAAATCTTTCATTTTTATCCACTGCTTCTTATTGCAGATACTAAGGCATTCTGATGAGGAAGTACCTCGGTATATGTAGTTTGCAGTTCTGTATTTCAAAAAAAATATTCATTTATAATATTGCAAAACAAAATCTGAATTCAAGGGAAAAGAACCCATAAACAATATAGTAGATAAAAGGTAACTAGAAGGTGTATGATGAAGCACTATACTTTTAAGTACAATTTTATTAACCATTTTCATAAATTGCCTGGAACTGCTAAAGAGCTTCTTTTGATATTCATATAGGATGTTATACTGCAAGGAACACCACTAAATTCAATGCAGCATATATGCAGAAGAATGTTCAATATCAATAATACTGATTTGATTCTGATCATCATACTACTAACACAAAAGTGTGATTGTAGAGAAAGGGGAGAAAGTTCACTAGAAGCAAAAATTATTAAGAATTCCTTGGAAAATAGAAAAACAGAATTATATAGACATTACTTGGCTGAAAGTTTGAGAACTACATGAGCAGGTCTGAATTTTGGTTCAGCTATCCAATCAAATTTATTTTTAAAAAAGAATGAACAACTCGTAATTTTATTTTCTTCACTGAAATATAAAGCGTGGAATATAATTTCATTGACAGGCAGTGATCTACTTGAGCCAAATGTAATGTAGATTGTACCTCCATATGCCAGTATGGATTTTCTTTTACTGTTCCTCTTCTACAATTAGCAAAATGTGCAGCACTGGTTTTATATCTTCAGTCACTCCTACACATGTTCTTGTGCAGAGTGCTATCTGTTCTGTTTACAAAAGAAAAACGAGTTAATCTCAAACCAAGACAGTTTCCCATTGTTGCCCAACAGTACGGTGGTTACATAGTCACACAGGTTCTATCAATCTTGCATGTATAATTCCACTCATCCAAAATTCTGTATACTAGCTGCTTACAGAAAAATTTCCGTCATCTGATAATAAAGTCTTCTGTTCCAAGAGATCCTTTGAAATCTCTTGACACATCCAGCCAGGTTTTAATTTAGTCCTGCAGCAAGACTCTATGTTACAATTTGATTTTCTTCACACTTTTTAGTACTGAAGAATCAAATATTCCCTTTCTTTGCCTTTGTGTTTTGCAGTTCATAAATGAGAATTATTTATTTAGAAGTTTTTAATGATAAATTTTAAGTGCAAAGATTGTCTCCGTAAAAATCTGAGTAAAAAGGTCAGCTTGGGATTTTCATTGAGCTAAATGAATATAATATTGAGATGCTTGTTTTAAGTTGCTTCAGAGCAGCAATACTAACAGATGAATATTAATTATTATGGACACAGTAAGATGTCAATAAAAATAGAATCTTTAAATTTAGATTTAACACTAACCCTAGCTTTATGTATCTAAAAGGCTGACTTCTGAAAATAATAAAGTTATTTACGGATGCTTTTATTGCAAAAGAGGCTAATATCTATTTATAGATAATAATCTAATCCATCTAGTATTGCTTGTCATATGATTGAATGAATTTCCTTCTGAATGTATGTATTTCTCTCCACAGATTATAAGAATTTTGAGTGACTAGCTCAGACTTCGAGATCCAACTTGACGGTACCTATTTGAGGCGGATGAATCATACATCCTTTTAGTAGGTAAAAACAGGTAAGCAATGAAGATGTTAAGTACTTGTGAAAATCAGTCAGCTACTTATTTACAGATGGAAAGTTACTACTAAGCTTCTATTTTTTAAAATGCCCCAGTGTCAATTATGTAGGCCAAGATTTAGGTCAAATATTTTCATGCCTGAGTTTTATACTTGCGCTTTTCATTGTAGTACAGTCTCAGAGATTTTTCAAGCTACAGTCACTCAGGAAGAAGACATCTATTTCTTGGGTATAGTACCCTAGCTATACAACTTGGGGGTAAAAGGAAGGATAAAACACATTTTCTGGCCTTACTTTCTATACATTCTAATTTGTTTAGACATAGACAAGCAAGTCAATTAAATAAAAACCATTCAAAAGCAGAGGAGGAGGAATATTTAATGTACTGATTCAGCAAGAGATAAGTCTTTAATTCAGTAACAAGTAAGTTCTTAAGTAAGGATCATCATATTTGATCTTGTTAACTAGCTTTTAGTAAAATAAAAAAACAAAATAAAGCACAAACAAACAAAAACATTAAGCTAAAATTCAGACTGAGATTGATACAGTTGAATTTCATTTTTTACACGTAGATAAAGAAACTAAGTTTCAGCTACTATATCTGACATGCTCTTATCTAGAAATAGTGTTAGACATGAGAGATCTCTTTGTAATTAGTGGTGACTTAGTGCCATTTTAGATGCCATAGAATACCAAAGACATCATTTTGGGGGGCTGGCCAACAGGATTCAAGACCAAAAGGAGACAATTGTCCTTCTAGACACCTGAATGTAGCTTTCTAATTCTTGAAATAAACCCTACACCAGTTTCTGAATTTCTGTTAGTTTAAAAGACAGTTTTTGTCTTGCCTAGTTTTCCTGATCCCCTTGTTCATTTTCAGAAGACACCAAACATTCTTAGTTCATAAGGTGGCTTCTCCACTTTCTCTTTTACCTACACCTGTGACCTCCTGACTCATTGTGGTTAGGATTTACAAAACATTTAAAATAGAAATCTTATAAATCTGATCCTGGCTTTTAGATATTGTGTATTGGGGAACACGTTGTACAGGGCAAAATGCATACAGCCGTTACTTGATTAGAGGTGAGTACCCAGAAAAGAAGAAGAAAAGAGGAGGAATGTCCTTCATCCCCATTGTGTTCCTAGACCAAATGAGACATTTAATAAGACATGGATTTCACATGCCCCTAGAGCAATGCCAATACTGAAGTGGGGTCTGGGTTTTCACTTTAGATTTTTAGGTTTGTACTTAAGCATACAAATAAGAGAGGTTTATAAGTTTTGGGTTTCTTTCATGGAAAAAGCTGGAAGTATTTTAAGTGTGCACTCTAGTACTTCAAAAATAACAAACATTGAGCCCCAAATCTCATAGAACAATTTTTTACAGCTTTAGTTCAGACATAAAAACCATAAAAAAATTGCTTGCAACCTAACGTAATAAATAGCAG